>VYXH01002593.1:0-44148 GCA_013397275.1 Burhinus bistriatus
CACTAACCAATTTCCCACATTAGATCTTGAAGAAGTAGGAATTAATGAATGCATCCCACACTCTCTCTTTCTTTTCTCTCTCTTTTTTCAAACCTTTACCACTGGGACATAAGTTCCAACTGAATTTTAAACCTCCTTGATTCATTCTTCTCTTGGAGCTGCACAAAGGGCTGCAAACAAAATGAGGTGCCATGGAGGAGCCCATGGCCCAGTTTCATCTCTCAGAGTGACTCTGAGTTAGTTGAGGAAAGCAATGATGTGCTGACCATGAGGCACCAAATTTGCTGGAGGAATTTTTGCCTGCTAAGCAGGGGTGGCAGCTGGGTGACATTCGGGTGGGCACACAAGCTGTGCACATCTAGCTGCCTATTAACTTGGTTGTCAAAGAAAAGAAACAGAGTGGGCAGCACCAAGGGATGCCTCCAGTTGGCATTGGTCAGAGTTTCCACAGCGCTCCTTCACCAGTTTCCACAGCTATCCTGCACTATGAAATCCTCAGGCAGAAAATGATACAGAAATTCAAATGATCATTTCAGAGACTACAACTTTTTATTACGATTTAATTCTAAGCATCTCTGCTTCACTTCCGTGCTGTTAAGTTAAAAAATTGCTTTCCTTTTAATCTCTAATGAGCAAAGCTACATTTTTGCTGCTAGATTCAGTGATCTAATGCATCTTTCACATCTATAAATGCCGAAACATCTATTAATAGCAACTGTGCACCAGGGGTTTTCTAACTATAAATATTTCGGTATATACACTGCACAAAGCTCTTATAATAAAATCATAAACAATTTCATAATAGTAAGATTTCTTTCCACAACATGTTGCACTAAACTATGTCCAAATTTTAAAATGGATCTCAGTAGAATTGTAGGGTGTCTTAGCAATATCAATGGTTTGGGAAGAGAGTTTGAGATAGGCAGCTAGAAATAAATTAATAAGGAAATCAGGAATAGAGATAGAAACATTTGAAGGAATCTGTACAAGAACTGTACTTAACAGACATCTTAGTGCTTCAACTGTCTGCCAAAGTCCTTTTTCTTATGCTAGAAAAGGCTGATGTTTCTGCCCCATCACTTAGAGTGTGGCCATTTTAACAGTCGAGCCACAGACCTCCAGCAAGGAGAGGGGATGAGCAGGTGGGATCTGGGCTGGATGCAGGGAGATGGATGGATGGATGGATGGATGGATGGGAGGAAAAATCTGCCTCTGCCAGACAGTCACTGTTTGATGCAGCAGCTGATCCAGGTAGGAAACTCCTATTTTCTTCCTCTTCCAGAAGCTTTCACCTGAACTGTGTTGTGCTGGATATACTTGCCTGTACAACCATACTCTCACAGCGAATGGAAAAGGGAAGAAGAGCTGAGACGAGGAAACTTAATAAATCCATCCTGTACTGAATATATGTTATTTCACAAACTCCATTGGTCTCTGTGGTGTGGCGCTGTACAGGTCAGTTAAAGACAGTAGTTTCAATTTGTATTTTGTGTAATGGAAAAGCATAAAAGGGCACAGAAAGGGCACCTCTGAAGGCATGGGAAAGACTTGCCTGAGAATTGGAAGCTGGGAGCATAGGTATGAGAAAAGACCACTTTCTATTTCTCTATTATTGTATTCCTTCCTTAAACATTTGCTGCTGGCCACTCTGTGGCAAGCCACAGGGCTGCAGGAACCTCTGCTCTGACCCTGTGCATCTGGGCTTGAACGCTTGTTGCCAGGGACACGGACCAAGGGAGGATGCTCTGCGGGAGGCTGGCATGGAAATTCACGGTGGACCAGCAACACACGCTCCCAGAGCCACCACTGAAGGTGGGCAGGTGACAACAGGTTACTTCCCTTTGAAAAGTATCTCACAGTCATCGTCATATTCTAAGATTCCATCAGACTATTTTCCCATATGCTTTTCTGTTCAAATATATGTGACAAAAACAGTGGTAGTAAGCTGTATTACATAAATTCTGGAAAGCTGTGTATAGCCTGTCCTCTCGTGCACACAAAACATCTCAATTCTGTCACAGGCTGTACTCGGGGAGGGAGGAAGGATGCTTTTTGTATTTGTGCCCATTATGGAAACAGTGCTCAAACTGATCCAAAAAAATTCTTTTTTCCTCCAAGGTGATATTCTGGATGGTGATTTCTTACATGGCAGGGACATCTGCTGGTGCTAAAGTAATCCTGCAGGGCACCCAGCTTATCCCAGCATCTCCTCGGAGCACAGGCGAGGGGCATGAGGGAGCCCATGATACGGTGCTGGAAGGAAGGGATCCCAGTAACAAGGACCAGACGTCCAGTCTCACAGCTGCCCTCTCTTGGTTTGCAGAGAGGCATAATAATACTACTTGTCCTGGTTTGAGCGACACAGGACTAATTTCTTTTCTAACGCTTGGGAAAACTGTACTTTTAGAAGACTCCAGTGTCTAAATTCGTGAAAATATTTACTTTATAGCCAGCTATGATACGCGGGTTTCAAGGTCTCAGTCTCGTTCGAGCTCACCAGGTGCAGGGATGAGGAGGAGCGAGACCCGGGCACTTGACCCAAGCTGGCCAACAGGATTATTTCATACCATGAACGGCACATTCAATACAAATTAGAAAGTTTGCTGAGGAGGTGGGGCTCTCCCTTGATGGTGGCAATCCAGAGAACTTCTTGCCCCAGTGCCGGACCCTTGAGCCCTTCTCTTCCTCCCAAAGCCACAGTGTTCGCAGTGTCTGACATTTACTGTCCCCTGCTGGGAGTGCACAGCTTCCTGCTGTTGGCTGAGTATAATCCTTGTATATTTTAGATTGGTATCGGGATCACTATTGGTTCTTTTAGTGTTATGACTTAATTATTTTGTCTTATTCTATTAAATCTGTTTATATTTCAACCCCTGGGTTTCCTGGTTTCTTCCCGATTCCCCCTTCCTGGGTGGGGAGGGGTCATCGGGTGATAGAATAATTGTCTAAACAACAGTAAATTGCTGTGGGTTTCTCAAACCATAACAAATTTGGTGCCCAACATGATATTGTAATTCATTTGGCACTCAATGGGATATTTTGCACTTATTTAAATAGTGCGGGAAGAATGGTAGGCTTTGAGAGTTTTGAAGGGTTGAAGTTTTAAACAGATTTGATTGGATTTGTTGAGCAGTCACTACGACTCTGTTGGAATGGTTTCAAAGGAATATAGTCAGAGTCCTCCGCTGTCTCTGTACAGACTTATATTAGGAGCTATGGGAGATGTGGGGGAGTTCATTGCTGTTTGTCACTGATTTAGGGCAGCTTATCATTTCTAAATCGCCTTGCTATTTGGCGTGGCGGTGTTTGCTATGTTATTGGGTCTTTTGTAATCTTCCTGTTTTTTGTCACTTACGTAATGGCATCTTGCGAATTGCTGCGGTCAGACTCACCCCGGGACAGCGGGATCCCTTTGCTGGGCCTTGTGCATAATTACACCTGGGGTTATGTTACGGGCCATTTAGGAAGGGGGGGATGTCTATTGAAGATTTGTATGTTCCAGTGGCATCAATAGTAACAGTTTTTGAGAGTTTGGAATACCCTTGGAACTTTTTGTTTACTGTGCTTGTGTTGTTAACTTTTACGGGTTTGGTCTTCTCCATTGGCTGGATCTGCAGTAGAGGGAAACGGCACATACAGCCCCCACCAGCCACCGCGACAGACATTGCGCCTGTACAGACTCTGCCGGCTCCTACAACACTCAGACCCCACCGACCCCTACGACAGGCATTGATCCAGTCCAGACTCTGCCGACTTAGATCCTGCCAGCTCCTACAACAGACACGGCATGGCATCGCTCCTGTGCAGACCATGCCGGCCCCCAAGACAGACATTGCACCTGTACAGCCCCCACCGGCCCCTGCGATAGACACCGCGCCCGTACAGCCCCTGCCTGCCCACGCAACACACATTGCACCCATACAGCCCCCACCGGCCCCTGCAACAGACACCATGCCCATACAGCTCCTGTCAGCCCCTGCAACAGCCATTGCGCCCATGAAGACCCTGCTGGCCCCTGTGATAAACATCATGCCTGTACAGCCCCCACTGGTCCCCATGACAAACGTCACTCCCGTGCAAACCCCACCGGCCCCTGTGATAGACGCTAATTTTATCCAGACCCTGCCGGCTCTCATGACAGGGCCCACACCTGCAACGATTACTAAACCTACTCCAACCTTGGTGGTGAATGATGCAGCTGACCTACAGACCCAGTCAATGCCAGTATCAGGGAACCCTGTACATAAGAGGAAACATGCAATAGGACCAGATAGCAGTGATCAACCAGAGACATCACACAATGAAGTAACAGAGGAAACTACTCAATCATTATCGCTAAGTGAGCTGCGAGACATACGTAAAGATTACAGCCATCAGGAAGGCGAGCAAGTGGTTACTTGGCTGCTCTGATGCTGGGATACTGGAGCCGATAGTTTGTACTTAGACGGTAGAGAAGCCAAGCGGTTGGGACCATTGGCTAGAGAATCGGGTATTGACAGGGCTCTTGGAAGACCACCACAATCCATCACCCTCTAGAGGTGACTCTTGTTAAGCATGAGGAGCAGGTATACCTTTAGGGATGATATCCCATACCACCCATCGAAGTGGACAACTATAGAGAGAAGTGTAAAGAATCTGAGGGAAATAGCTGTGCGGGAGATGATTTTTACCAATTTGGACAACCTGCAGACACCATTAGATCCAGATGCACTCAAAATTACTGGACCTATTTGGTGCAAGTGGGTACTGAGTGCACCAGTGGTGTATGCTAATGTATTGGCATTATTTTGCTGGAAAGAGGATGAGGCGCCGACAGTGGGTGAGGTGGATGCTCAAATGCAGCATTATGCACATAATCTTCTTTTCACCCCACAGCCCAGTGTCTCAGCACTGCAGAAATCATTCGTCAAGGCTGCTGTCTTTGTTGGGGAAAAATGCTTCCCTAAAAAACCCGTTCGAGAGGAACAATGCACACCACGACACATCCTGTGGGCTAACCTGTGTGATCATGGAGAAAACATGAGGAACTGGGATGGAGAACCCACTTCAGCTTTGTGGACACGCGTACGTGAATTGCGGAGTAAAACACCCCCAAAGGGGAGATCTTTCAGGAGAAGTGCTGCTCCAGGTCCCAGTGGATGGTCCCCCAGAAAGCACAGATGGGCTTTGGAGCCTGATTTATGACATGTGACTGGCACGGATGGAAGTGAGGGGCCCTCTAGTCAAAAGTAGAGGGGCCCTGCCTCCAGCCAGGAGGAGGAGAGGGATAATCAAGTTTACTGGACTGTGTGGATTCAATGGCCTGGCACATCAGAACCACAAAAGTATAGGGCCTTGGTGGACACTGGTGCACAGTGCACCCTCATGGAGTTGAATCACAGAGGGGCAGAATCTGTCACTATTGCTGGAGTGACGGAGGGATCTCAAGAACTGACCGTATTAGAGGCCGAAGTGAGCCCAGCTGGGAATTAATGGGAAAAGTTCCCCATTGTGACTGGCCTGGATGCTCCGTGCATTCTTGGCATAGATTACCTGAGGAGAGGATGTTTTATGGACCCAAGGGGGTACCGATGGGCGTTTGGTGTAGTGGCAGTGGAGATGGAGGAAGTTCTGCAACTGTCTACTTTGCCTGGCCNGAACCCACTTCAGCTTTGTGGACACGCGTACGTGAATTGCGGAGTAAAACACCCCCAAAGGGGAGATCTTTCAGGAGAAGTGCTGCTCCAGGTCCCAGTGGATGGTCCCCCAGAAAGCACAGATGGGCTTTGGAGCCTGATTTATGACATGTGACTGGCACGGATGGAAGTGAGGGGCCCTCTAGTCAAAAGTAGAGGGGCCCTGCCTCCAGCCAGGAGGAGGAGAGGGATAATCAAGTTTACTGGACTGTGTGGATTCAATGGCCTGGCACATCAGAACCACAAAAGTATAGGGCCTTGGTGGACACTGGTGCACAGTGCACCCTCATGGAGTTGAATCACAGAGGGGCAGAATCTGTCACTATTGCTGGAGTGACGGAGGGATCTCAAGAACTGACCGTATTAGAGGCCGAAGTGAGCCCAGCTGGGAATTAATGGGAAAAGTTCCCCATTGTGACTGGCCTGGATGCTCCGTGCATTCTTGGCATAGATTACCTGAGGAGAGGATGTTTTATGGACCCAAGGGGGTACCGATGGGCGTTTGGTGTAGTGGCAGTGGAGATGGAGGAAGTTCTGCAACTGTCTACTTTGCCTGGCCTGTCAGGGGACCCTTCTGTTGTGGGGCTGCTGAGGGTCGAGGAACAAAATGTGGCCATTGCTACTACACCGGTGCATAGGTGACAATATTGCACTAATGGAGAATTTGCTCCCCATTCAGAAACTGATCTGCCAGCTGGAAAACCAAGGGGTGATCAGTAAGACTCGTTCACCCTTTAACAGCCCTATATGGCCAGTGCAAAAGCCTAATGGGGAATGGAGATTGACAGCAGACTATCGTGGCCTGAATGAAGTCACACCACCATTGAGTGCTGCCGTCCCAGATGTGTTAGAGCTTCACTATGAACTGGAGTCAAAGGAAGCTGAGTGGTACGCTACAACTGATACTGCTAATGCTTTTTTCTCTATTCCTTTAGCAGCAGAGTGCAGGCCACAGTTTGCTTTCACCTGCAGGGGTGTCTAGTACACCTGGAATCAATTGCCCCAGGGGTGGAAACACAGCCCTACTGTTTGCCATGGACCGATCCAGACTGCACTGGAGAAGGGTGGAGCTCCAGAACACCTGCAATACATTGATGACATCATTGTGTGGGGTAATACAGCAGAAGAAGTTTTTGAGAAAGGGGAGAAAGTAATGAAAATCCTTCTGGAAGCCGGTTTTGCCATAAAACGAGGTAAAGTCAAGGGACTTACATGAGAGATCCAGTTTTTAGGAATTAAGTGGCAAGATGGGCGCCGCCAGATCCCCCATGGATGTGATTAACAAAAGAACAGCTATGTCCCCACCTACTAACAGAAAGGAAACACAAGCCTTCTTAGGCGTTGTGGGTTTCTGGAGAATGCATGTTCCTGCTTACAGTCAGATTGTGAGCCCTCTCTATGAAGTGACTCAAAAGAAGAATGATTTTAAATGGGGCCCTGAGCAGCAATTAGCCTTTGAAGAAATTAAACGAGAGACTGTTCATGCAGTAGCCCTTGGGCCAGTTCAGGCAGGGCAAGATGTGAAAAATGTGCTCTACGCTGCAGCAGGGGAGAACGGCCCTACCTGCAGTCTCTGGCAAAGGACACCTGGAGAGACTGACCCCTAGAGTTTTGGAGTCGAGCACATGGAGGATCAGAGGCTCGCTATACTACTACTGAGAAAGAGATATTGGCAGTGTATGAAGGAGTTCGAGCTGCTTCGGAGGTGATTGGTACCGAAGCACAGCTCCTCCTGGCGCCCCGGTTGCCAATGTTGAACTGGATGTTTAAAGGGAAGTCTCCTCCCACACATCATGCAACTGATGCGATGTGAAGTGGGTAGCACTAATTACTCAGCGAGCTCGAATAGGGAACTCCAATTGTCCAGGAATTTTGGAGGTGATCATGGATTGGCCGCAAAGCATGGATTTTGGAGGGTCCCCAGAGCAGAGAGTGGTGCACACTGAGGAGGTCCCACCATATAATCAATTAGCAGCAAATGAGAGGTGATATGCACTGTTCACTGATGGATCTTGTATGGCAGGAAACCAGCGAAGGTGGAAAGCCGCTGTGTGAAGTCCTACTCGACGAGTCGTGGAAGTATCTGAGGGAGTGGGTGAGGCGAGTCAGTTTGCAGAAATGAAAGCCATCCAGTTGGCTTTAGATATCGCTGAGTGAGAAAAGTGGCCGGTGCTTTATCTTTATACTGACTCATGGATAGTGGCATATACTTTGTGAGGGTGGTTAAAGCAGTGGAAAAAGAGCAACTGGGAGCACAGAGGTAAAATCATCTGGGCTGCTGGCTTGTGGCAAGATATTGCTAACCGATTAGAAAAGCTGTCTCTGAAGGTACGTCATGTAGATTCCCATACACCCAAGAGCTGGGCCACTGAGGAACAACAAAACAACCAGCAGGTGGATCACGCTGCTAAGATTAAAGTGTCCCAAGTAGACTTAGACTGGCAACATAAGGGTGAATTGTTTTTAGCCCGGTGGGCCCATGACACTTCAGGTCATCAAGGAAGAGATGCAACATATAGATGGGCTTGTGACCAAGGGGTGGATTTGACTATGGACATTATTTCACAGGTCATCCATGAATGTGAAATTAAACAAGCTAAATGGTCAAAACCTTTGTGGTACGGAGAACACTGGCTAAAACATAAGTATGGAGAGGCCTGGCAAATTGACTATATCTCCCTTCCATGAACCCGGCAGGGCAAATGCGGTGTACTTACAATGGTGGAAGCAACCACCAGATGGCTGGAAACATACGCTGTGTCTCATGCCACTGCTTGTAACATTATTTTAGGCCTTGAAATACAAGTGTTGTGGTGACATGGTACTCCAGAGAGAACTGAGTCAGGCAATGGGACTCATTTCCAAAATAATCTTATAGANTAAACAAGCTAAATGGTCAAAACCTTTGTGGTACGGAGAACACTGGCTAAAACATAAGTATGGAGAGGCCTGGCAAATTGACTATATCTCCCTTCCATGAACCCGGCAGGGCAAATGCGGTGTACTTACAATGGTGGAAGCAACCACCAGATGGCTGGAAACATACGCTGTGTCTCATGCCACTGCTTGTAACATTATTTTAGGCCTTGAAATACAAGTGTTGTGGTGACATGGTACTCCAGAGAGAACTGAGTCAGGCAATGGGACTCATTTCCAAAATAATCTTATAGACGCCTCAGCTAAAGAGCATGGTATCGAGTGGATATATCACATCCCCTACCATGCACCAGCTGCCGGGAAAGTTGAACGATGCAATGGACTACTGAAGACTACACTGAAAGCAATGAGTGCTGGAACATTTAAAAAGTGGGACGAGCATTTAGCAAAAGCCACCTGATTAGTCAACACTAGGGGAACTGTCAGCCAAGCTGATCCCACTCAGTCAGAACTTTTACCTACCATAGAAGGGGATAAGGTCCCTGTGGTGCATGTAAAGAATATGTTTGGGAAAACGGTCTGGGTTGCCTCGGCCTCAGGCAGACCCACTCATGGGGTTGTTTTTGCTGAAGGACGAGGGCGGGTGATGCAGGAGAATGGAAAAGTTCAATGTATACCTCTAGGAGATCCGATTTTGGGTGGGAAACCTTAATCTTAAAATGTGTGGTGTTAATTGCTACATAACACTAACAGTGTTCGGTAAGTGTTTTTCAGGACAACATGGTCATAATGAAACCAGAGCCATCTTCGTTGAATGGCATCCAGCGACAGGGAGCATGCTAGCCGTGAGGACGACACGTTGTATTGCTGCGCCCAACTCCACCCGTCTGTCATCTTGTATTGAGGCCTGGTCCCGATCTGACAACTGAGTGACTGCCACAGTGCTTGTTCCTACCATAAAAGACTATTATGATGGATGGAACTCACAGTTTTGAACTAAAGCAATTCAATGGACCTTTTAAAAGAATAGTTCATAGCTTTGGAGAATTATATTTGTGTGTGTATATACATTAAAAGACAAATAGAATAGTAACTTGAAAGTGACATATATATGGTGTGAAATAAGGGGTGGAATGTCCTGGTTTGAGTGACACAGGACTAAATTCTTTTCTAATGCTTGGGAAAACTGTACTTTTAGAAGACTCTAGTGTCTAAATTCGTGAAAATATTTACTTTATAGCCAGCTATGATACGCAGGTTTCAAGGTCTCAGTGTTGTTCGAGCTCACCAGGTGCAGGGACGAGGAGGAGCGAGACCCGGGCACTTGACCCAAGCTGGCCAACAGGATTATTTCGTACCATGAACGGCACATTCAATATAAATTAGAAAGTTTGCTGAGGAGGTGGGGCTCTCCCTTGATGGTGGCAATCCAGAGAACTTCTTGCCTCGGTGCCGGACCCCTGAGCCCTTCCCTTCCTCCCAAAGCCGTAGCACTCCCAGTGTCCGACGTTTACTGTCCCCTGCTGGGAGTGCACAGCTTCCTACCGATATAGTTGGCTGAGTATAATCCTTGTATATTTTAGATTGGTATCGGGATCACTACTGGTTCTTTAGTGTTATGACTGTTAATTATTCAGTCTTATTCTATTAAATCTGTTTATATTTCAACCCCTGGGTTTCCTGGTTTCTTCCCGATTTCCCCTTCCTGGGTGGGGAGGGGTCATCGGGTGATAGAATAATTATCTAAACGACAATAAATTGTTGTGGGTTTCTTAAACCGTAACACTACTTTGGAGTGCCATTTGTTAGGAAGATGAATTTAAAATTTTAATCATTAAGAAAACACACTATAATTCTATAATTATACTTGTTTTAAGGCACCACTGAAATATAAATCATACACCTACCCAGCTGCAGTGGATTATGCTATATGAATAATACTATTAGTACACAATTCATGTATGGGCAGCCAGGATAATAATGCTGCTATTTCAATCTCAAAGCGAAATACTTTGCATTAATGTCTGTAATGATTTATCACAGTCAGAGGAAAAATGGAACAAGGTTAGTGTTCAGGTACCTGCAGAAGTCCCAAAAGGGTGGCTGTTTGCCACATGCGGTGAACATACCTAATGCACATCACAATACCCGTTCTTGCCAAAGGCAGCTTCTTTAATGGTCTCTGTGAATGATTTCCATGCTGCTGAAGGTGGCTGCTTACGGTGCTGGTGTGGCTGAGGTTCCCCCTTCCCTATCTCCATCTCCATTGTCCATGGTTTTATCATGCAGAAGGGATTTTGGTAAAATGGTGGTAAGTAGTTCCTAGTTTATGGTGTCTTTGGAGAAGATTATATGATAATAAAGCAATTATTGTGCAATATCATCATTATTGATTTTCGGGCCATGCATTTAAAATTTGGAGGGGGGCTGGGAGGGGAAGAGCTTACCTAAGGACCCTGAGACTACTAACTTTCAATTTAAAAAGCCTATCTTGCTTTTGAAAAACTATACCATCGTAAATTAGGGCAAGAGAAATGATAGTCATCTCCAGCAGTAATCAAGAAAAAATAGGGAAATTTGACCTGAGAAAGAACGTCCACTCCTTACTTTCCCACTTTCTGTGTGGAGGGAATCATTGATATTTTTTAAATAGTCTGAGTTTTGATGTATCTCTATTGATATATGTGATAGCAGCTGTGTAAGGGAGGAAAATGGATGTGTATCTGTCTATATCTGTCCCTGTATCTGTACGTGATGTTCTGAGGCCATTATGGCATCGCCCTGCAGACTGGCTCCTTCAGCACCTCCACACGGAGCCTGAGGGCTTTGGGCCAGAGCCTGAGGAGGAAAACAACCTTTCCCTAGAAGTCTTGGGGAGAAAGATGGTGTAAGCAGGAGCTCCCTGATGTTTGTTGAGCAGACACATGTTCAAAAATGGTAATGGAAGCTCACTGGAATGCATCACAACAGACTGGGTTAGCTGGGCTCCGTTTTTATGAGAGCTTTGTGGTATTTAAGGGCATGTCTGTTAAATTTCACCGTGTCTGAAAGTTGCTATAAACATAACCAACATTAGCAAGGAGACCTTGCACGGCACCATGTTCCCAGGGTGTCTGTGGAGAGAGATATTATATTATATTATATTATATTATATTATATTATATTATATTATATTATATTATATTATATTATATTATATTATATCATATCATATCATATCATATCATATCATATCATATCATATACTGTCCATTATATTATACTGTGAAACCTCCATTTTGCAGCTGGAGAAAAACAAAATTTTCAGGTTAGATCAGAAACCTGGTTTATGTGGTGATTTGGGATTTTTATTTTTTTTTATTTTGGGGTTTGGGGTTTTTTTTCCCCTCCTCTTCCCAGTAAGTAAAACTACAGGGCCAAAGTTTTCTGCCTTCCTCTGGGCAGAAAGCCCAGGCACGGGGGAGACTCAGCGTGTGTAGCCACAGTCACCTCCTGGCACACTGGGAGACTGTTTTGGGAAGGGTTGAGGACGTGAACAAGAATAAATTTGATATATTTACACAGAAAAAAGCTGCAGAAAGCATGTGACAGCGGCCGCAAGGGGGCAGAAGCAGCCCAAGATTAGGTCTGCTGCTCAGCGGTGCCTTTCCCTACCCTGGATTTCTTCTTCTACGTTCATACTTATGAAATCCTCTTTGAACAAAAATGTAAGCACATGACTTAATATAGAGTATGACTAGCACAGTCCTGAAAAAAAATGTCTGAAACGATTATTTTTTTTTTATAGTCTGACGAAGAGATCATCTTTCTTGGGAGCTGAGTCTTGGGAACACGGGGCTCCAGGGGAAGCCAGGGTTTTAATCGCATCCTTTCCCACTCTCTCACTGTTCTCTTAAAACCCAGTTGCCATACAAGTTCTGTGACTGGGGAAAAGAGAAAATGCAGAAAATATACTAACTTCTTCAGGTGCAATACACTTAAAACACGACTATCTCCCCTTGCCCCCTCTTTGTATGTTCGGCTTTTGGTTCTGATACCAAAAGGTTGTTTGTATGCATCTGGCTTTAACTGTGTCAGTATCCTTGGTAATTCCGGTGAGGCCATAAGAGTAGAGCAAAGATACAAGGGTTTTCAGGATCATGGCCCTACGCTGCAATCTTTTTAATGCACAGATAACACCTGACCTCATAGAGCTGGAAGTCCTGGAAATCTCTCTATGCACAGAAATTAGCTCCAAAATTATGCCAAATTACTTCAAAGAAGCATCATGAGATTGGGCTTTTTGCATCAAATTATATAAATTTGTGGGTCTTAAGCTAAAATTCAAATCAGAGCCTGCTCCTTCCTGCCAACAGCTCTGGATCTGATGAGTATGTGGCATCCTCCCACTGCCTTGTAGACACGGTCTCCTGAGCTCCTGCTCTGCTGGCTGCTGGATTCCGGCAGCATGGAGAAGCCAACGCAGGCAAGCACAGGCCCTGTTGGACTGGACACAGCCATTCCAAACCGATCCAGAACTTCTGTACTAGACAATAACCCTTTAATGTAGAGCTCTGAGAAATGACTCATTTTTTCCATATTGTGGAACAACTTAGCTACTGAAATATGCATTATGGACAAAACTTGTACTGACCATTTTTAGAAACAACTCCATTTATCATCATTTAATGAAAAGGACAGACAGAATGCCTACAGAACTTAGCTGAATCCCCTGCCTAATGTAATGCATGCCTACTGAATCAAATCCATTCATTAATGGGGAAATAAATTTAATGGGGAATGGAATAATATAAATAATGATATAATAATATAATAATATAAAATAAATGAAACACAGACAATAGAATGAGTGGTGAACAGACTCAAGAATCAAACCCTCTTGTTTGGTGTCATTTGCATATTACCTTGGGGTAAAGAGATAGACCTTTGCAGCTGCTAGACCCTTGGGTAGTGAGAGACATCAAAGAATTTGGAGATAAGTAAACAGTTTTCTATAGCACCAGTCCAAAGTGACTTTGAATTCTTGTCTGTGTGACCTTTATTACAATTTAGAGGTATCATGAAATGAAATCTTGATTCTTTTCAGAGATTTCAAACCATGGTTCATCTTGCAATGTACTAATGATGATGGTTTCTAGTTTCTACTAATTAATTCCTAAATTAAATTTGCAGATGTCGCTAAACCAAGAAGGACAGCAAATTCTTTTGATGACAAGAATAGAGTTCAAAATGTCCCTGACAAACTGGAAAACGGACTTAAAAATAGGATTAAATTAAAAAGAGGCCAGAATTAAATTAAAATAAGCCAAAGACATGATATATAAGTGGGATTAATCATCCCTGTTGATACAGGATGGGGAGCAACTTTCTTCAACAGTTTTGAAGAAAAAAATCTGTTCTAGTATGGTCATAAACTGGCCTTTGGTCAACCATGTTGTACCATTACAAAAATGGAAAATGTCATCCTAGGATGTATAGACAAGAGCAAAACTTGCAAGGTATTTGAAATAATTCCTTCCAGTGTACCCTTCGTTGGTAAAGCTTCAGATCAAATACATTATTCGCTTTTGAGTGCTGCTGTCCGAGGAACAGACCAATGGGATCTGCTTAGTTTAAAGAAGTGAGAATGAAAAAGAGTATTGACTCCTTGCTATAAGGTGGGAAGCAAGAGAATTGAAAGAATTCAACCCTCAAAACTGGTCATTTACAACTGTGAAGGGTAAAAAAACCCCTCTTTTTAAAATCCTGATCAGAAACTCCAATAAGCAACAGGGAAGAGTAATACGATACAATAAATTAATAAAGGAATGTGTTCAAATTATGATGATAGAAAGGAACTCAAAGTAAGGAATTTAGAAAGTTTTAATCTCTATTTTAGAAATCACTAAATGATGGCCAGTACATTAGAGACGAAAACTTTGTTAACTTCACTGATACTCAAAAACTAAAGGTTCTGAGAAGACCTAGTAATTTCTGCAGCTGGCCTCTGTATGAGTATGAGCTCAGCCCCCAAGGAACGCTGTTTCAGAGGGAAGCTTTTCCTGCTTACCATAAAACTGGTCTAGTTTATGTATGAGAAGTGGGTATAATTATCTTGTTATTCACAGTTAAGCTCCTTTTACAAACTGTGCTTCTGGAAAGTTCCAGCTCATCTCTTGCTTTTGAGTGTTTTTTTCCTGCTCTTCTCTTTCTGGTAAGTTTACTTACGCTAAGTGATGCTAAGGAGAGACTCAGGTGATCTATAACTCTCACTGCTTATGGTTTTCTAAGTAATTATCTGTATTTCTAAAGCTACCTTCAGTTTAAATTGAGTTCATTTAAGACCTAAGAGGACAGATACTGTAAGCCAGGTCTACAAAATGGCATAATAATATTCTCTAAATACTTAAAAGATAGCTGTAAGGAGATGTGGTGGGTTGACCTTGGCTGGCTGCCAGATGCCCACCAAGTTGCTCTCTCACTCTCCCTTCTCAATGGGATGGGCGAGAAAATAAGATGAAAAAGCTTGTGAGCTGAGATAAAGACAGGGCAATTACCGTCATGGGCAAAACAGACTTGACTTGAGGAAGATTCATTTAATTTATTAGCAATAAAAAATAAATTAGGGTAGTGAGAAGCAAAGACAAAACTAGCTCATCTAGCCTGGAGATGTTGCCAAGGTTACATCAGCCTACACCCTGCTTCAAAACTGCTTCTATAAAGAAAAAAAGACAGGTCATTGTCATAGGAGACTCTCTTCTGAAGGGAACAAAAGGCCCAATACACAGATCGGACCCACTTCTTAGGGAAGTCTGCTGCCTCCCTGGGGCCCAGGTTAAAGATGTGAAAAGAAAGCTTCCTACCCTGGTATGGCCCTCAGATTACTATCCATTATTGATTTTTCAGGTAGGCAGCAATGAAATTGCAATAAGTCCAAGGGCAATCAAGAGAGAATTCAGAGTCTTGGGATGACTGGTTAAGAGATCAGGAGCACAAGCAGTCTTCTCGTCTATCCTTCCATTGTGGGGAATGATGAGGGAAGAAACAGGAAGAGCCAGTAGATCAATACCTGGCTCCGAGACTGGTGTCACTGGCAGAATTTTGAGTTTAATTATGGGTCAATATAAACGATGTAAGGCCTGCTGGTGACAGACACGGTACGCCTGTTTGAAAGGAGGAAAAGGATCTTTCCATGGGAGTTAGCAGGGCTCATTGAAAGGGCTTTAAACGAGATTTGAAGGGCTAAAGGGATAAAACCATGCTCACTAAAGATAAGCCTGGGGGCGGCACACCAATGTTTGAGGGCTGGTGTGCTAGCAAGGTCCTTCAGTCTGCCATCCCAGTGGAGGCAGAGGATGGAGATCCATGCGGCACCAAATGCACAAGGGTTATTGATGTGTTAGAAACGACGGAAGCAGCTGGGAATGGTCAGGTAGGAATCAGGGCTTCTCCCAGCAAAAAGGTGGCAGGATCAATAGCCCAACTGAAGTGCTATGAAAACCTCGTGACGTAAACCCAGTACAGGAGGATAGTCTAGTCTCCATGTTGGTGTTGGACAGGATGAAGAATATGTGCTTAAATTGCAGGAAGGGAGATATGCATCAGCCATTCTTGCAGTGAGGCTAGTGAAGCAGTAGGATTTCACGGGAAGGCTATGAAATTTTGATTACTGGATGTGTTTAAAATCAGACTGAAAAACCTTCTGTCAAAAGTGATCGTATTGCCGAGTAGGGGTAGAGGAGAGGGCCTCTTGAGACCCCTTCCTATTCTGTAATCTTGACAGGTTGAAAGAATTAGTTAATTGGTGTCACATAAGGTAACTGCTCTGGGTGCAAAGCCATGATTTGGGACTTTAGTTGACTGATTTATTACATTTTCTTATTTAGTATTTTGTGATAATTTCTTAAATTTTTTTTTTTTTTTTTCCTCTTCTTTCTTAGCTTAAATTAAGTTTTTGCGGTTGTGTAGTCTCTTACCTGTAAACTATTATCTGTTTGTCTGGAAGTTTTATAGCGCTGTCCATGTCCATTACCATTCCAATTTAGTATTCACTGCATGTAATCGATAGCAATAGTAGTCCCTAGCAGACTTCATAAAGTATTTGGCTTTTTCTTTTGCTTTCTGGCTAAAAAATTCTGCTTTGGGGATTTGCCATTTAAAATTAGAATTCATTTATGTTTTGTTTGTGCCATCAGCGTGGCTTCTGTTAACAAACAGACTGTTTCTGAGAGTGGATATTTTCTGGTTATTGCATTTTTCCTCAGGTGCAGACATCATACATTCAAATATTCGGTGCTGACCTCTTTCTTTTAGGCTGTCTACACAGGCTGTTAATGAGCTTGAATATTGCATTAAAGGCTTGTTGACGGCTCCCCAGAGAAGAGTAGTCTTCTGTGGATGGAGTAATAGCAAGTAAATATTAAAGTCTGTTCCCAAGGTACTCAGCCTGTGAGCCTGGCAAAGCGAGGAAGGCGTTTTGCTCTCCCTGATGTACTATAATGATAGAGGAGGGAGCACGCTGCCCCTGCCCGCGTCCTGGTGTGCCTCTGCAGAATCCCACCTCCAGGACGGGACAAACCAGATACCGCCAGACACTACCTCCTTCGCTACCCTTTCCTCTCTGGGTCCACAGGGGAAAATGTATCCCGAGCACAGGGATTGGGAGGGTTCCCAACCTGCACAAGCAGAGAACCAGGAGCGCTGAACGTGACGTGGGAAACACTGACCTGGCAGCCCGCACACAGCCCGCATGAACTGTGGTTAGTCCGGTGGAGACCTAGCCCATGCCTGGGACTCACAGACACTGCGGTTATACACATGAACTCAGTAATACAAGGTCCCTTAATAGCTATATTTGTCTGGCATTACATTCACATTAAAAAGAATATCCAAGGCAATTAACTTTATTGCAGTGCTAAATTAGAGACACTAAACTCCTCAAGGCCAGGAAATTTAGATAAACTATAAACTTTTCTGAAACACATTTGATTTTACCTCTCATTTCCTGCCCTTTTTGTAAACACTCATAAAGGTTTACCAATACACTATCATGCAATCAAGATGATGATTTACTTTAGAAAACATCCTGGGCTTTAGAAAGCAGTTATTACCATGCTGAAGTTGCGCAGTGTAAAACCACAGCTGGTCTTATCAGGGTAGAAGGTTAATTTGGAACACCTGTAATAAACTAATGCCCCCCCCACCTCAAGCCANCAGGGCTCATTGAAAGGGCTTTAAACGAGATTTGAAGGGCTAAAGGGATAAAACCATGCTCACTAAAGATAAGCCTGGGGGCGGCACACCAATGTTTGAGGGATGGTGTGCTAGCAAGGTCCTTCAGTCTGCCATCCCAGTGGAGGCAGAGGATGGAGATCCATGCGGCACCAAATGCACAAGGGTTATTGATGTGTTAGAAACGACGGAAGCAGCTGGGAATGGTCAGGTAGGAATCAGGGCTTCTCCCAGCAAAAAGGTGGCAGGATCAATAGCCCAACTGAAGTGCTATGAAAACCTCGTGACGTAAACCCAGTACAGGAGGATAGTCTAGTCTCCATGTTGGTGTTGGACAGGATGAAGAATATGTGCTTAAATTGCAGGAAGGGAGATATGCATCAGCCATTCTTGCAGTGAGGCTAGTGAAGCAGTAGGATTTCACGGGAAGGCTATGAAATTTTGATTACTGGATGTGTTTAAAATCAGACTGAAAAACCTTCTGTCAAAAGTGATCGTATTGCCGAGTAGGGGTAGAGGAGAGGGCCTCTTGAGACCCCTTCCTATTCTGTAATCTTGACAGGTTGAAAGAATTAGTTAATTGGTGTCACATAAGGTAACTGCTCTGGGTGCAAAGCCATGATTTGGGACTTTAGTTGACTGATTTATTACATTTTCTTATTTAGTATTTTGTGATAATTTCTTAAATTTTTTTTTTTTTTTTTCCTCTTCTTTCTTAGCTTAAATTAAGTTTTTGCGGTTGTGTAGTCTCTTACCTGTAAACTATTATCTGTTTGTCTGGAAGTTTTATAGCGCTGTCCATGTCCATTACCATTCCAATTTAGTATTCACTGCATGTAATCGATAGCAATAGTAGTCCCTAGCAGACTTCATAAAGTATTTGGCTTTTTCTTTTGCTTTCTGGCTAAAAAATTCTGCTTTGGGGATTTGCCATTTAAAATTAGAATTCATTTATGTTTTGTTTGTGCCATCAGCGTGGCTTCTGTTAACAAACAGACTGTTTCTGAGAGTGGATATTTTCTGGTTATTGCATTTTTCCTCAGGTGCAGACATCATACATTCAAATATTCGGTGCTGACCTCTTTCTTTTAGGCTGTCTACACAGGCTGTTAATGAGCTTGAATATTGCATTAAAGGCTTGTTGACGGCTCCCCAGAGAAGAGTAGTCTTCTGTGGATGGAGTAATAGCAAGTAAATATTAAAGTCTGTTCCCAAGGTACTCAGCCTGTGAGCCTGGCAAAGCGAGGAAGGCGTTTTGCTCTCCCTGATGTACTATAATGATAGAGGAGGGAGCACGCTGCCCCTGCCCGCGTCCTGGTGTGCCTCTGCAGAATCCCACCTCCAGGACGGGACAAACCAGATACCGCCAGACACTACCTCCTTCGCTACCCTTTCCTCTCTGGGTCCACAGGGGAAAATGTATCCCGAGCACAGGGATTGGGAGGGTTCCCAACCTGCACAAGCAGAGAACCAGGAGCGCTGAACGTGACGTGGGAAACACTGACCTGGCAGCCCGCACACAGCCCGCATGAACTGTGGTTAGTCCGGTGGAGACCTAGCCCATGCCTGGGACTCACAGACACTGCGGTTATACACATGAACTCAGTAATACAAGGTCCCTTAATAGCTATATTTGTCTGGCATTACATTCACATTAAAAAGAATATCCAAGGCAATTAACTTTATTGCAGTGCTAAATTAGAGACACTAAACTCCTCAAGGCCAGGAAATTTAGATAAACTATAAACTTTTCTGAAACACATTTGATTTTACCTCTCATTTCCTGCCCTTTTTGTAAACACTCATAAAGGTTTACCAATACACTATCATGCAATCAAGATGATGATTTACTTTAGAAAACATCCTGGGCTTTAGAAAGCAGTTATTACCATGCTGAAGTTGCGCAGTGTAAAACCACAGCTGGTCTTATCAGGGTAGAAGGTTAATTTGGAACACCTGTAATAAACTAATGCCCCCCCCACCTCAAGCCATGAAGAGAAGGTAGTGCACTGTATATCTGTGTTAGTATTAGGGAATGAAACCACATCACTGGGATAAGAAGGGAGGAAAGAAGGAAGAAGTTACTCTGCAAAAATTCTCCTGGCTCTCTGGTTTTAGGCAGGTTGAGAAAAATCTTTGACTTCTCAATTTTAATACTGATTTGCAAAATTTGGGTGTTTGAAAAGCTAAAGGGATCTGTCACTTGTTTTTTCTCTTAAAGGAAGCAGAATGTGACAGAATTTGGCCACTAATGAATGAGGTACTCCTACTCATTAGGCACTCCTGCTATTCCCAGTCCCGAACGCAGCTCACTAATCTCAGCGCATGCAGAAATACAAGAAAATCAGCATCAAAACCACATAAGTACCTTCAGTCTATTGGCAGTATCCAGCATTACTTTTTAGAAATGGTACCTGAAGAAGCTCTCTGACAAAGATGGGAGCATTTGTAAACTATCTGAGAAAGTGAGATGAAGACGGCTGCCTTAAGTCCTGTTACTAACATCCCGCTATGGTATGCTGAGTAGCCTCTCCAATTGAATTAAAACCACTGGAGGAAGTAGAACAGTTCATGTTGCCACGCTGTCATGCAAACCCTTCATTGCAAACACCCAGAGCAAACACCAGTAACAACGAGGGCAAGAACGATGCACACTGTAGTGAGACTGAGCTTTTGACAGTGCAAAAAACAACGCTTTCTCTGTAAGTCTCATGGGAAAAAAAAAAAAAGTAATTGGAATCAAATATTGACGACACAGTGATTATTTAGAGATGCCAGGTCTGAGAAAAATATAGTCTCATGGTACTTTTTCTTATGTCCACTGTTTTTTCAAGGTGTAGTAATTCCACTTAGGATTCAGTAATGCAGTTGCAGTAAACACTATTTTAGATTGCAGTTTGTAAAATGTACAAGCTGTATTGTCATCTGACACAGCACAAAAATATTTAATTTGGATACATAAATGCCTTTTAAAACCCAGAAATACAATAAGAGAAGATTGTGACTGTAGTCACTTAATGAGCATGTTGAGGAAAAGACAGCAAGTGAAACAGGCTCTGACATCCAGTGTGCGCCTACACAGCTGCTCTACCGCATGACATTTCTAAATGGGCTTCCCTACAACAGTATGTGACAAGTGATGAAAGCTGGGTTGCGAAATTTGACAGCCACTCAAGTCTGTATCTCCAGGATACTTTTTGTTAAAAGGTGCTCAGCTTTGGGTCTTCCTGAATGGAACTCCTACTTTAATAATTGCACCGGCGTGTTAAATAAGTCCGCTTGTTTATCGTGCCCTATTTTCTAGAATGAATCAAGGCTTTGAAGACGTCTGTTGGAGGCACCCAAAAAGGACCTGAGTTCTTGGAAGGTGGATGCACAAGATCATTTATCACCTTCCCAAGAAGCACATGAAATGAGTAATATGAAATATAAATGTGTAGCATATCATAGTAATTTTATATTCTATATAATGTACAATGTATATTAGATACCTAATTATCATAATTACACAAATCCAGATAGTAAAATAGAATTATTTATTTATATACTTATATTTACTTTAAATGATTATATACTGTTACTTAGTTTAAAATGCAAAATCTTGTATTAGACTTAGCCTTTTGCTCCAAAACGTGACCAGTTCTTAGATTTTTAAATCTGTGAATTTTATTGTAATTTGCATCTGCCACTACAGCTGATTTTGGGTATGTGTTTCAAAACTGTTATTATGAAATGTGTGAGAATATGACGTGTATATAATATCCATTGAATGAATGACTGCCCCTTCCCAAATGCCTATATCCTTTCCAAATTCCAATACCTCAGTCACATGCAAAAAAAAAAAAAAAAATTACGATAAAATGCTTTAAAGTGCTCCCTCAAGATGCTCTGAGGCAATAATATCCCAATATTCCCCTGAAATAGGTGTGTATGTTAATCTGCAGTAGTAGTTGGTCCAGCCGTTTAAGGAATGCCTGAACTCCCCTGCCCTGAGGCACTGGTGTCTTGCTCTGAGGACTTCAGATCTGAGCAACTCAGCCAAGCTCAGTGAATGTAACCATAAAACAACGCAGCAGTCCTTAGCAGGAGGACAGAAATCGTGGCCTGCAAGGCCATGTTGCTACTGTCTGACCATGGTCAGGCACTCTCTCGTGTGCTCTTTATTTGTCTGCATTGAGTTCTTTTTACATAGCGCATTTTCAGGAGGAGGAGTGCAGAATAACTAACCAAAATAATCTAGTTGAACATTTAGGAAACTCTAATGAAGATGGGAGACACAGGCTTGGATATAACACTATCTGATACTATCCTATGTCCAAAATTTAGACCCTTAAAATCCTGCTCAGTTTCCACATAATGCTTCAATGTCTGATTTTGTTGTAGGCAAGTTCCCTAAATATCTCATTCTGGACGGGTGAAGAGACACCTCCATTTTGACACAGTGTTCCTGTCTGTCCAGTTGCTGTGCAGACTCATAAGCTAGACATTTCTGTGGCTGTCTATCTCAGGGCTCAATCTCTTAATTGTTTCAGCCCCTGCCAACCTATATAAAACAGTAGTAATGCCTTCTTTTCCCTGAAAGCCACCTGAAGTACTCATCCTTCCTCTGCTGCCAGAATAAGCGCATATTATGCATCTCCTTGGAGAGCTTCCTGATCACCATGAATGCTTTACTGTGGACTGGATTATTCCTTCTACTTCTCATGGAGTCCCTGCATATTCACTGCCCTCGAGAGACCAAGTGGAGAAGAGCAAACCCAGCGTTCAGTAGCGATAGCACCACAAAGGAGGGCAGAGACCTAGATTCCAGTTTCTACATCAGTAAATAGTTAAATGTAAATATTTGACCATTCAGCATCACAGCCCCTAAAATCTCACAATCAATACCTGCCTGACTGTGGGAGAGGTGTGCAAATGTTGCAGCAAATAGCAGAGTTGATCTATACCTTTTCTTTTTCAGAAATAACCTGCAAACACACTTTGATCGTTGCAAAAATGTTTCTCATGTTCAAAACAAATTACAGGGACAGTGTGAATAAACAGGCTGTGAGTGTCAAAGTCTTGAATAGAAACAGACATACCTAAATGTCTGAGATCTAAACAAATGTGGTGCAAAATTGTTTGTAATAATAGGACAAGCTCACCTGTAATTTCCAATCCCTACAGGCTGGAAAGCTGCCTGGCACAAAAGGACATGGGGGTGTTGGTTGAGAGTTGGCTGAACAGGAGCCAGCAGTGTGCCCAGGTGGCCAAGAAGGCCAACAGCATCCTAGCCTGTGTCAGAAATAGTGTGGCCAGCAGGACTAGGGAAGGGATCGTCCCCCTGTACTCGGAACTGGTGAGGCCACACCTCGAATTCTGTGTTCAGTTTTGGGCCTCTAACTGCAAGAAAGACATTGAGGTGCTGGAGCGTGTCCAGAGAAGGGCAACAAAGCTGGTGAAGGGCCTAGAGAACATGTTTCATGAGGAGTCGCTGAGGGTTTTTTAGTCTGGAGAAAATGAGACTGAAGGGAGATCCAATCACTCTCTCCAAATACCTGAAAGGAGGTTATAGAGAGGTGGGGATCATTCTCTTCTCCCAATTAACAAGTGATAGGACAAGAGGAAATGGCCTCAAGTTGTACCGGGGGAGGTTTAGATTAGATAGTACGGAAAAAATACTTCACTGAAAGGGTTGTCAAGCATTGGAACAGGCTGCCCAGGGAAGTGGTTGAGTCACCACCTCTGGAGGTATTTCAAAGAGGTGTAGATGTGGTGCTTGGGGACATGGTTTAGTGGTGGACTTGGCAGTGCCAGGTTAATGGTTGGACTTGATGACCTTAAAGGCCTCTTCTAACCTAAATGATTCTATGATTCTAAAGCACTTCGAAACTTCAAAGTGGATAAAATTTGGGTCTGAAACTATCTCCCATTCTGGTCCATTTCTGCCTGAAAGGGAAATGTGAAATGCTTTGTCCTTACCTTTAGGTATATACTTAGAGTAGTGCTATGACGAGGCCATGCAATTAGGCTATTGCTTAGTGCCCTGTTCATGTCTGTGCAGCTGAGACCCAAGAAAGTGGGAGTTATGGTGTCTTTTTGTAATGAGATTTTAGACAGTAGTAGATATTTCCTGTGAATGGGTTATTTGACAGTATTGTTTTCAAAAGTAATGACCCATATACATCCTCACGCTCTGGAATAAATTATTTATGTTTGAAATGACACAAAACCTCTCTGCTGCTGTTCCTGAGATGAGAAGCAGGACTGGACTTGATTTACTGGAGAGCAAGACAGAGTTTTTGTGGTTCATGAATTAGTATCACCAAACAAGCATAAAGCATCAAAAGCACTCAGCATGCAGAAATTTACTGTAGCTCTACTGTGGTTTATGAGGGAAGACTGTTACAACTGCTCTTCCCCTCTGTCTCAGCTCTTCCTGTACAGAGGAGTTTTGTGGCCTATTGTTCTCTTTATGGAAATTGTGAGCTTATTAAAAGTTTCTGTTAAATTCAGTGAGAGAAACTGCCCAAGACTGAATTCAACAAAAGCTAATCAAACTGACTTTACAGTGATGGGATCTTAATCCGTAAATCTTCAAAGGGACACAGTGAGTAACTAAAGAGTGGAAAAGATAACTGGGACCTTCTCTGGGAGTCCCAAAAGGAGTCCTCTGTGTGCAGGAGACCTAGCGCTCTGGCAAACCTTATCCTGAGCTGTATTTGAAGAGTGTACCAACAGGTTGGAGAAAATGGTCCATCCCCCTCTATTCTGTGCTTATGAGACCACCTCTGGAGTACTGCATCCAGTTTGGGGCTCCCCAGTGCAAGAGACATCAACATACTGGAGCAGAGCAAGATCAGCAGAGGGTTTGCAGGATGGTTGGAGGGCTGGAGCATGGGGTGTAAAAGAATAGGCTGAGACACCTGGGGTTGCTCAGTCTGGAGAACTGAAGGTGAAGGCATCTTAGTGCTGTCTACAACTACTCATGGAAAAACAATTTCTTTCTATCATAAACCTCACCACCTATCTTTATGGAAGACTTTTTCAAATGGAGTAAAAAGCATTTGTCACTGCACAAGAGATTACAAAAAGGATTTTTTTTACCAACTCAAGCCTAACCTTGAGGAATTTTCACTAAAGCAGGTGAGGCTTTCCTTAAGATTAGAACAAGATACTACACCTTGGAGTAGGACACCTGCCACAGCAAAAAAATTCTGTCCCTCTTGGAGGTATCTTTCAACTCATTCGGTGTCTGATTTGATGGGTCATTTCTTTCATTACATAGTCAATGTTTCTGGTTTGATTAGATCATGGTTTATTTGGCTTGACAGGTAGTACGTATTGGTCCATAAAAGATGGATCAGTTTTGACAGGTGACACGGCTTGGAGCTCAGTCAAAAACATTGATACTTCTGTGAGATGTTCACTTGGGATAGTGATGTGACCATTCAGTACAGCTTACCAAGGGGCTGCATGCTTTAATCAATATAGGGTGTATTTACAGTATGTAACCAAACATACTTTTTCTCAAAGACTGAATTATGGAGCCTCAAAGTGTCTTTCTCATTACCTTTGTTTTAGGTTTATTGTCAGGAGTAGAGTATGTAGCATCTATTAAGAATGAATGCACTGTGTTGCTCTTTTTGGCTATTACAAATATTCTTAATGTTGTTTCTTGCCCATGTCACTGTGCCATGTTTGTTATTTGTAAGCTCTTTAAGAGAAACTTTCCCTTACTCGATGCCCTGTAGGCTCAGGTGATCTATTCTCTTTTTTGATACAAACTTTTTTTTTTTTTTCCATTATTTATAGAGCTAAAGCAAAACAGTTTCAGGTTAGCACTTGTAAGGCTGTACTTGGTGTATAATATCCCATTCTAGGCCTTGTTTTTAAGAATGATGCCTATTAATTAAAGGAAGTACAGAGGAAAATTAAAAGAAATGAAGAAAAGCTCATGAGGTCTAGGGAGTGTGAGCTGTGTAGAAAGGCTGAAACATTTGGGGTTGTTCAGCTATGGGAAAGAAGATAAATGAAGGAGAAATGGTAGCAGTCTTTACATCGCTGAATGTTTGCTATGAAAAAGAAGACAATAAAGTGTCCTCCATATCAACTGAGGATGAGAGGAAAGTAACTGGTTTAAACAGCAAAGAGGAAAACTTAAAGTTAGATATTAGGAAAGGCTTTCTAACAATTGAATTAGTTAATACTGAAATAGGTTGCCTAGGGAGTTTGCAGACCTCCTTCACATGACCTCATCACTGGATGTTTTTAAGACCCATCTCAGGAAAAGTTCAGATTCTGGCCCAGTGTGGGAAAATTGACTGGATGGTCTCTTCAGGTCTTATTTAGCTTTATTTTCTGTGTGTCTGTATTAACTCCATATATGTACAGCCACAGGTACAGCTTTAGTTCCCCACAAAATGTTTCTGGGACTCTCTGTGTATTGTAGCTTTTTGCAGCCACGGCAAAGGGGGCTGGCACAAATGCCAGCTAGAAGTTATTGCTCTTTTCTTTGTGAAGGAGGAAAACCTAATTAGTGATATCTGTGAATATTTTGCATCTCAAACAAAGGAATCACGCAATCACGGAATTTTCAGAGTTGGAAGGGACCTCTAGAGATTATCTAGTCCAACTCCCCTGCTGACGCAGGAATGCCTAGAGCACATTACTCAGGACTGCATCCAGGCGGGTCTTGAAAATCTCCAGAGAAGGGGACTCCACAAACTCCCTGGGCAGCCTGTTCCAGTGCTCGGTCATCCTCACCATAAAGAAGTTTTTTCTTATGTTTGAATGGAACTTCCTATGTTCCAACTTGTGCCCGTTGCCCCTCGTCCTGTCACTGGGAACCACTGAAAAGAGTCTGCCTCCATCCTCCTCCAACCCACCCTCTAGATACTTATAAGCAAGAATAAGGTCTCCCCTCAGCCTTCTCTTCTCCAGGCTAAAGAGTCCCAGCTCTCTCAGCCTTTCCTCATAAGGGAGGTGCTCCAANTCCCCTCATCCAGGTCATTGATGAATATATTGAACAAGATTGGACCGAGTATTGACCTCTGGGGGACAGGTCTCCAACTTGACACTGCTCTAATCACAACCCTAATGAATGATTTTAAGGACACTGTTCAAGTATTTTGTTTAAATTATGTAACTAATAGACTAAGAGGCAGACTAAGTTGACCACAGATTTTCAAAAATATGATGGGAAATCAGACAAAAGCTTGGGGGAGGAATACATCCTACAGGCCAGCACTCCATCTGTTAGGTCTGTTAGTTTTTTTTTTTTTCTTTTCTCCGCTATAAGCTTTAGTTTGGGTCCGAGCTGTGTAATTCTAAGATAAAGCCTTTCCTTCCCCCAGAAAACACCTGGAACACTCTTGGGATCATCAAAGAGCAGCTCACTTTTGAATACAGGAGTTCTGACATGTGAGTATGGTGAGATGACATTGGATCACATTCTCTGGTGTTGACTCTGTGCTTAGTAAATGCACTTCCTCTATATACCTCAAATACTACCTGCTTTAACAATGATTAACATTAACAATGATGACAGTTCTGTGTTATTCCTGTTGCAACTAGACAGCCAGCCTTATTTGTGGATATTTATCTAGACTGGGTTTATCACTGGACTTCCTGACTATTGGTGGATACATACTCTTGACAGTAGCACATGGAAGAGTTTGACTTGACTTCTGGCCTACATGGGCTCATGTTTGACAGCATCAAAACTGTACATAGAAATTACTGAGACACAGAAAATTCAGAAACACATTTCTTCACTTTCAGAGTATACAAGAAGCTTTTAATATATTTGAAACCAGAATGCTGTCATTTTTTTTGCCCTTGACAGATAAGTTTCCTGCATGACAACAGCTTACTTAGCAAGTCGCCTGGAGCCAACCCAGGCTCAGGCCAGACAGTCATTTATGTGCATACACAGCTTAAAACCTGTTAATGTGTTGTGATGTAATTGTAATTCCATATTTGTTTAAGGGTTCTGAGGAGATGGCCACAGCACCTTCCTGTAAAAACACAGAGCTAAGGAGAACACAGAGCAGCAGAGCCCAGCTTTTGTGTTGTACGATGTAAATGGTAAGTGGTATTATCATGATGAGCTCTGGGGAGAAGCAGACATCCCTAGATGCCTACCATGAAGAGGCCTTGAGAAAACATAATTTTTCCCATGAGCTCTGGTCTGTAAGTGAAGAACTAATAGTGGAGCGGGCGGAGTACTAAAGTATATTTTAAGATATTAAACAGTAAGTACTATTATTGATGTAATTACTAAAATAAGCATAGACTACAAAACCAAGGAATTATAGGCTAAACCATAATTATGTCTCTGAATGACAATTCTAGGATGTGACCCCATTGTGTAATATTTTTAGATGCACAAAATATTTGCAATGAGTCAGTAGGGACACTTCTGCCAAAACCAAAGTCTAATTGCTCAAAGCAAATCCAGTATATTATTAAAGTAAAACACAACAACAACAAAAAAAGAGAATAAAATAAGTTAATATCAGTTATAAAGCAGAATGCTCTGACATATGCCACTGGAAAGGGAGTTTGTGTCTGTTGGACACATTGCTCTCCATCTAATTATGGCTGATGCTGTAGCTCACAGGGGCTTTGAAGGAGCAAGAATGGCATAGCTCTGGTGAGTGGAAGAAGGAAAAGGGAACAATTTTGCTCTTTCACAACATTTGCTGTCATTTACTGTTCCCAAAACAGTATATATATAACCTCAGTATCTATGTTTCTCTTGACATCCTTTTTCTCTCTCTTCAACTGGTATGAATACAACAGCAATGGATTTGTAGTACAAGGTTTCTTGGGAAGACAAAAACATTACCTCACAAGCTATCTGAAAAGACATAGACCTTTTTCTGCCAATCTAGCAATGTCAGCTTATGAGGAAGGTACAGACCAGGAAGAGCGAACAGTAGCATCTCTTTGTACAGACCAGATGGAGAGAGAAGTGGTATGTGAGCAGATATTGCCTTCACTTGGATTCTGCAGCTGGTAGCAAACCAGAAAGGTGTGACTTTAGCCAGTTCTTCTTGGCTGGTGCCTTTAGAATCATAGAATAGTTTGGGTTGGAAGGGAGCTTTAAAGGTCATCTAGTCCAACCTCACCCTGCAATGAGCAGGGACATCTTCAACAAGATCAGGTTGCTCAGAGATCCATCCAACCTGACCTTGAATGTTTCCAGGGATGAGGCATCTACCACCTCTCTGGGCAACCTGGTCCAGTGTTTCACCACACTCATTGTAAAAAATTTCTTCCTTACATCTAGTCTAAACCTACCCTCCTTTAGTTTAAAGCCCTTACCCCTTGTCCTGTTGCAGCAGGCCCTGCTAAAAAGTTTGTTCCCGTCTTTCCTGTAGGCCCTCTCTAAGTACTTAAAGGCAGCAATAAGGTGTCCCCGGACCCTTCTCTTCTCCAGGCTGAACAACCCAAACACTCTCAGCCTTTCCTCACAGGAGAGGTGCTCCAGCCCCCTTATCATCATTGTGGCCCTCCTCTGGACCCACTCCAACAGGTCCATGTCTTTTGTGTGCTGAGGACCCCAGAGCTGGACACAGTACTCCGGGTGGGATCCCACCAGAGCAGAGCAGAGGGGCAAAATCACCTCCCTTGACCTGCTGGCCAGGCTTCTTTTGATGCAGCCCAGGATACAGTTGGCTCTCTGGGCTGTGAGCGCACATTGCTGGTTCATGTCCAGCTTTTCATCCACTAGTACACCCAAGCCCTTCTTGGCAGGGCTGCTCCCAATCCCTTCATCTCCCAGCCTGTGTTCAAACCTGGGGTTGCCCTGACCCAGGTGCAGGACCCTGCAGTTGGCCTAAATCTTTCTTTAGAAAGATTTGTCTTTTCCAGATTCATTGCTGCCTATTCGGTGCCGATTCAAGGAGGATTCTTGTTGCTCCACTCCAGGAATGTATTATTTGTTTTGCTGGCTGTTCAGCATTCATTACTTCACATTCAAGAGAACGGAGGAAAGGGAACCCACCTACAAACCAATTTCTTCCATTCATTTTTCACTGTCTTTAGCCGTAGGGTCAGCATTCTATTCAGGGAGCAATATGCTTTGTGATCTAAAATACTGGGGACAGTAAACAAAGTGTAATCCTTGCTGATCATATCAGTAGCTTTCCCTTTCAAAAAGGAAGAGACTGTTTGCTTTGCTTACACTCATTGTGGATTCCATCACAGGATCCTGCACTTCTCTATCATTTCTCTTTAATGCATTCATGGTCTTTTAATTAAAGTGAATGAAGCTGGGCATGATAAGCATTGGCAAGTGGGAGGAAGGAAAAAACTGATGTCTGCTTTTGTAAGCAGGTTATTTTGTATTATTTACACATAATAGTGCTGAAGTGTCTCACTCGTAAAATGCAGTGGGAGGTTTTGATATGTCAGTAATAGTAATTGGTTCTCCAATAAACTGAGGCATTTGTCACCGTTATATTTTCACATGAGATATAGTCACTTTTTCTGTTTCTTTATTTTCATTTTTAAACAGAAAAAAAAGTTACAACCATTTCTGATTGTTTCTAAAACCCTGACAATGCTTGGACTGTGACACCCTTTCCACAGAGGCAGCACTGGCAGTGACAGAGAACGTTCCTCTTCCTGCCTCTCACTGCTGTCAGGCACCTTTGGTCTGGCCCATGGAAGCCCCCACACCAAGGTGCCTGGTCGCTATTTTCCTTTATGTAGGTATGTCTGAGGTGGGGAGGCTGAACAACACCTTAATCATGACAAGTCAGGAGAGGTACCATACCTGAAAAAAGCTGCCACACAACCCAGAAAAATCACTGCTCCTGAATCAGATAGATTTTGCCTTCAGATGGGTTAGTCAGAGTTGGACCTTTCTAATTCATTCGCCACTCGATGCCAGATGTACTGATGTTCTCTGTGATGTGAGAACCTCCCTGGTGAGGACTGGACTTGGGGTCCTAGACTTCTCTCAGAGAGTTCCAAAGTTTTCTGTTTTATCAAAGGCATACGGGGCTGCCTTACATTCTGGAAGGGTGCAAACTATTAGAAGTTGTGGCAAAAATAAATAGATAATGTGTAGAAAAAACATTCGTATGTATTTTGACAGGTTCAAAGACAAGAAAAGCTTCTTGAAACTATTAGCTTGTGGGATAATCTCTCAAAGGACTAAGTGTGATACATATAATATGATGCTGGGCATTGCTCTACAGAGTGGTTAGTGAAATGATCCTGTCTTCTTTAGTCTAAAGGTAGCAAAAGCAACTGCATAGGATGCTTCAGTGGCAGACCTGTTTCTGGTGTCACTGTCTTTGTAAAATGTTTTAAGATATGTTTTCTTCTTTAAGAAGAAAAAACCTGTGCAGATGCTGCAGAGGTGCAAATATTGCATCACAATATTTAAAAGGAAAATTATTTTGAGGCAGTTTATGGAAGACATCAGGAATTAATTTGGCCTCCTAGATGTCGTCTATTCCCCATATTTTAATTCTTGTTTGTATTATACCATCTAAAGATAAAAGAAGCTGAATCTTTGATGTAGCACTTTTTTCTTTCAGTGTTTGGAGAACTGAAATCTCATTATTTTTTCCCAATTGTATTTTCTAATGTGAAAGCCCCAGAACCTCTAAATAATTTATACTCCTTTTGAAGTTTCTTTATAAGCTTCACTTCAGCAATATTCAAACAGAGATCAGAGGCAAGATGAACCTTCTCGTGATACCCTTTGATTGGAAGGTATTGCTCCAGAATGTTTGAAATGTGATAGGAACAATGGGCCAAAGCAAAGTGTAATATGGTAACGTTCACATTTCATTCATTATGTTACCTCCCTGCATTTAAAAGTTTCCTGCTTCTTTTAGAGAAGGAAACTCAATTTCACAAATGCTGACACATTAAACATGTGCTAGATTGCATGGAAAGATGTCTTCATTAGCTTTGCCTCACTGGTAAGCAAAATTAAATGGCTGATGATGACCCAAATTCAGCCCAGTTCTGAATATCATGGACTAGCTCATACTGCATTAGAAAACTAGCAGGTGACAGAAACACTGAAATTCAATTTGAGTATTTCAGGAGCTCATTCTTCCTGGGGAAAGGGAGAAAAAAGGACTGCTCTGTATAAAATGAAGAGGAGCTTTTTCCTATTCCCCCGCCCCAAGCCTTATCAAAACAAAGCTGTGAGAAGGCAATCAGCCAGTGTGAAGCTCTGTGCTGTTCACTTCTGAGTCCTGACAGTCATTTGCAGTCCTGTCATCAGTCTGCTTTGGCACTGGCTCCAGGATTTCCCCAAGGAAGGGAGGTGGAGACAGTATGCCTCAGGTAAAAGCAGTAGAAAAAAGCGTCAAATTAGGCAGGGCTCGTTGCCAGCTAATATTTCCCAGCACAAATCTATCAAATTGGTTTTTTCCTACTTCAGGGCCAGAGGCTGAATTCCACCCTGCCACAAGAGAGATCAAGGTCTCAGCTAACAGGACAACCATGGCTGCAAAGATACTTAAAGCCTAACCCTTCGAAACGAGGGTCGAATTTACATAGTCCACCCTTGACAAATGCTTGTCCAACCCACTGACAAAAACCTTCCAAGAAAACAATCCTACATCCTCTTCAGGCATCTTGCCAGTGTTGCCTTTCCTCAGCAGTTAGAAAGAGGATCCTAACTGGAACTTATATTATGTTGTTTCAAATTACATTGCTTTCTTTCTTTAATTTTTTATGTACTTGTTGATTGTTCTCATGTTTTATTTTGGTATTCCCTTTTCTTGACTAAACAGACTCATTCCTTTCAATTTTCCACACAGGTTTTCCTCATTATTGGTCTCCTGTGGCCCCCAAAACTGCTACAGCCCTTCTGAATTAAGCCTTCTTGCCACCATCCTTATCTCCCCCAGGTCCCCAGTGGCTTCCATACTACCCCTGAATCATCTGCTGTACTTGTGTTGTCCTGTTATTTAATGTACATTCTTTTGCCATATATCATGTTTTGTAATTTATCCTTTCTGATTTTGTTCCTTCTGTACTTTTGTTATACTTCTGTGTTCACACTTAATTGGGTAATTTTTAAAATTTCAGTTCCCAATGCAATTATGATGACTCTTTACTACAGCTGCTATCTCTTTTCCTCGTTAGGGTGGCTTTTTATTGTCCATTAGTATAGTGAAATTGCACTCTCTTATCCTCCTGATTACCTTCCCTGCAGAGCGCTCCTACAGATTCCTGAATTTGATGAAATCTGCTTTTCTGGTTTATGGTCTTCATTCAGCATTTTAACTTATTCTGTTCCTTAGCAGATTGAACACTATCCCTTCAACCCAGGTCAGTATCTGACAGTATGCCTTATCTGCATTCCAAATGTTCTCTTTAGCACTTCAACAATTTGAAGCTTACACCCCTAGAAGATTTGGTTACATACCAGGTCACGTCAGTGATTATGTCACAATCTCTGCAGTTCCATTCAACTACAGCTTTCACCCAAATTGTATTTAATTCTATCAGTTCTTCCCTACTAGCCAGACCCAAGTCTAAAACAAATGCTCTGAGAAAGGCTTCTGAAATGGAAAGTTGTATTTAACATGGTCCATAACTTCCTGCGAAGTTTTCCCAGTTTACATCTGAATGGTAAACATCCACTCCCTTCTCCCATTACCGCTATTTGCTCTCCTATTAATCACTTTTACTAGTTGTTCAAAAATGCTTCAGTTACCACCTCCTTTTATAGCCCATTTGTGGCAGACCTCTACCATGGCCTGGCTCCTGCTTTTTCATCTTCTTCTTGCAAGCCAGTGCTAGCTCAACATTTTTGCCTCTGCCCACGGGATATTACCGTCTGTTGTTTGCCTCTAGAATATTCTAGACAGAATTAAATAATCCCATTCCCTGTTATTTTGTACAGTAGGGAAGGCCTCAACACTAAGATCAAAGAACTTCTGAGATCTGGGTTCTGCTATGAGTTTACAACTTGACCTTTAATCAGTATTTCAGAATGTGCCTGCATCACGCAGTGGTATGAAGGTCTCCAAGCCAGAACCAACCTGATACAACAATACGATACAGCACACAGCACAGCAAAGGGCTGTGTTGGCATGGCCATTCTGCACTGGAACCTCTGCAGACTTGTTCTTGAGATACTCTTGAGCTGGTGAGCCTTGACCATTGAGTGCCCACCAACACTTCTGGTTTTGGATGAGCTTGTGGGGAGCATCAGCACCTACGTTGCAGATACACTCATGACCTCTGTGTTCTGGTTTGTTTTTCCACTGTAGCCTAATAGTATTTTTAAAGCTGGAAAAAAGGAAATGGCCTCAAGTTGCACCAGGGGAGGTTTAGATTGGATATTAGGAAAAATTTCTTCACCAAAAGGGTTATCAAACATTGCAACTGGCTGTCCAGGGAAGCGGTGGAACCGCCATCCCTGGAGGTATTTAAAAGACGGGTAGATGTGGTGCTGAGGGACATGGTTTAGTGGTGAACTTGGCAGTGCTAGGTTGATGGTTGGACTCAATGATCTTAAAGGTCTCTTCTAACCTAGGTGATTCTATGATTCTGTGATAAGCATGTTGAAGGAACGCTAAATTAACATTTGTGCTGTGCTTTTATAAATGGTGCTTATTTTATGAACCCTCTGCCTCGCTTAGATAAGTGCCCCACCTTTTCTTCTCTGCCCTTTCTGCCCTATTTAGAAGGCTACTGGACCACTTGATTACATATTTAGTATCTTTTTCTCTAATGTGTGAAATAAGATGAAGAATGAAACTGGATCAAAGAATGCTGGCTTTTTCAACTGTGTATCAGGAAAATGAGAAGGTAATATGCTCACCTGCTCTTCGAGAGCTTGTGATATGCCCCAGCAGAGCCAGGTGTTCACAGGCAGGACTATGAGTATTGGGAACAATGTAGTAGGACACTTTATATATACTATAGTATTTGGAGAAAGTATAGCATTAACAGCAGCTGTGGCATTTATGACTGAAATTGCCTGTTGGTGTTTTCCATTTTCTGGAGAAGGTGGTGCACCAGGGGTTTGAGTGGCAGCCCGGCTCTTCTGGGAGGCATGCTTGAAGCCGAAGTCCACTTTAGCAAGAAGAAAGAACTGGCCCAGCCCACCAGGGCTGGTAAACAACGATTGATCCCCATTCAAGGCAGAGGACTGGTGTAGAAAATTTCTCAAGGTCCTGTGCAGTGCTGCCTTCTTCTGGATGTCTGATTATCTTCTAAAGTGAGAGTCTACACAGGTTAACAGTTTCACAGGGTCATCCGTTTTGTAAATTAATTCCCTTGAGAACTCTGGCTGGGAACATAAAATTCTCCTTCTCAAGGCCATATGCCCCCTTTCCAATACTTTTAATTGGTGTCTTGATAATTATGTCATGGATTATGGTTCTTAAATGTATGCTGACATTCCAGTCTCAGAACTGAATTCACATTGTGATGGCTGATTATATTGTTTCAAAGTGTGTACAGAGTGTGTCAGCGTCAAGGAATCAAATGTGCTGTGACAGGAGACACACTGCAGAGCTCATTGCTCACCTCGAACAGATTGGCTGATGTAAGGACAGGTGAAAAGTCTGTCTGGATGGAGTAAGAAGGGAGTGTTTATTTCCATTAGAAATGTTTTAGACTGTTAGAAGCTTTTTCATAGACATTTAACTCTTGGTGATAGATAGAACTGGTGGAAATAGCTTTTTCTTTAGGGCTAGAGGAGGTTACTGCTGGCAAAATACCCTGTGAACTGGGAATTCTAGTCTTACCAGCTGTGATCTTTTACTCATTCCTTTGTATCAGCTAATTTAAATTTGCAAGGGAATAAATGGTCCCAAAAGCCAAGAAAATTCTCCTCTTGAGTTTTTAATAACTTATGAGTATGCAGCATTTTCTGGTTTTGCCTTCCTCTCAAATTAGTGCCTCTTAAATTAGTGCCAAGTGCCAGATCCGTCATGAATCCCTCTGTCCTCTAACATGAAATAAACCGATCTTGAGCCATTACCTGAACAGGCGATGTTGAAGACAAATGGTTCTGTAGCAAAAACCCTAGAGGATTGTAATTAGGAAAAGAGGCTACATTATACATATCCTTTATTCTAATCTAACCGTTACAGCAATAAGGGGTCAGCACCAGGGCTGCAAGGGATGTTTTGATGCCCATGATATATGTGTACCTCCACCAAGGGGAGGTAACCTCCTACTGATTCCTTTCCCACTTCTTCCACCTTGCTGTCGGCTCTTCTCTCCCAAGTTCTTTCTAGGCTGGGAACGCCCGGTGCAGACCAGCTACAACGCAGACAGCAGCCCCATCCTCCCCATGGGAAGAGTCACTGGTGGAGCTCAGGGGGTGGGTCCAGGCAGATTAAGGTACTTTGCAGAGCCAGATTTCTCGGTCTGCCTTTGCTGCCACTTCAGTTGCATTTTCAGCTCACATAAAGGAGACAAAAAATGCCAGTTTCTTTAAGATTTACAGCAAGGAGCTGGCTGGGGCTCCCTGGAGAGTGCTGATCCCACAGGGCTGAGCGCCCATCCTTCCCTCGGTGGAGACTAGGAGTGAAGTAGAAGGCAATGTTTTTTCTTGTCTTTACATTCAGATACTTCTGCATTTGTCCCCTGTCAAAGTAATTTGGATTGTTTGCTTGTAAAGCTGCAGTGCCAGCAGTACAAGGAGAAGCTTCTTGAACTTCAGAAGCATTCTTGCCCATTAGAATTAAATTCTACATGAAGCTAAAGGCCTGAAACGTGAAGAATTTCAGCACTATTATAGCTCATCTGTGTGCTAATGATACTGTTTTCAGGAGAGTTTAAAATCTAAAACTCTTTTGGGAGGAATAGTTTGCCCACAAAATATTTTGAGGGTAACATCTGACTATTATTATTCTTGTGTGAGTGACTGTGGGGATTCAGGAGTCACATAGAAAGTTACAAACTTAATTTTCCTTTAAATTGCTTGGCACTAACTCATTTTATCTTGTTATGTATGAGTGAGCCCTTCAGTATGTAACAGCTGCTGATAGTGGAAGTTTAGAGGGATAAAAAGGATGTAATCCACACCAAATTTGTTGGGCAATGTTGCTCCCTGTTGTGATTACTGGGATACATTGAAAGGTCAGCAGGGATGCTGCAGCCTTGACTTACAAATATGGTTTTGTTTGTCAAGCAGTAGAGAGTTGCAGGTGTAGATATGACCTCCAAGCTTCCATTGCTGATACAGCCAGACACATACCATGGTGGAGGAAAAAAAAGAAAAAAACAAAAAGAACAGCCTTATTTTGACCAGTCCAAATGATTAATATATGTTGACATGCCAGTTTATCATAGAATCACAGAATCACAGAATTCTTTGGGTTGGAAGGAACCTTTAAAGGTCACCTAGTCCAACCCTCCCCTGCCATGAGCACGGACATCTTCAACCAGATCTAGCTGCTCAAAGCCCTGCCCAACTTGACTTTGAGTGTTGCCAGGGGTGAGGCATCTACCACCTCTCCAGGCAACCTGTTCCAGTGCCTCACCACCTTCACAGTAAAGAATTTCTTCCTGAGATCTAATCTAAATCTATCCTCTTTCAGTTTAAAACCATTACCCCTCATGCTATCACTACATGCCTTTGGAAAAAGTCCCTCTCCAAGTTTCTTGTAGTCCCTCTTCAGATACTGGAAGGCCTCAGTAAGATCTCCCTGGAGCCTTCTCTTCTCCAGGCTGAACAACCGCAAACTCTCTCAACCTGTCCTCATAGCAGAGGTGCTCCAGCCGTCTTACCATCATTGTGGACCTCCTCTGGACCCACTCCAACAGGTCCGTGTCTTTTGTGTGCTGAGGACCCCAGAGCTGGACACAGTACTGCAGGGGGGGGTCTCACCAGAGTGGAGTAGAGGGGCAGAATCACCTCCCTTGACCTGCTGGCCAGACTTCTTTTGATGCAGCCCAGGATACAGTTGGCTCTCTGGGCTGTGAGTGCACATTGCTGGTTCATGTCCAGCTTTTCATCCACTACTACCCCCAAAGCCCTTCTTGGCAGGGCTGCTCCCAATCCCTTCATCTCCCAGCCTGTATTGATATTGGGGTTTGCCCTGACCCAGGTCCAGGACCTTGCACTTGGCCTTGTTGAACCACATAAGGTTCACATGGGCCTATTTCTTGAGCTTATCCAGGTCCCTCTGAATGGCATCCCATCCCTTGGGCATGTCGGTGGCACCACTCAGCTTGGTGTCCTCTGCAAACTTGCTGAGGGTGCACTGGATCCCACTGTCTATGTCACTGATGAAGATACTGAACAGTACTGGTCCCAGTACGGACTCCTGAGGGACACCACTTGTCCCCCCACCCTGCCTTCTTCTCAGCAGGTCTGAGTGGGGCGTGTGGGGCGTAACACCACTTGAGAAGGTGTGGGAAGAGAGGCTGCCAATGAAGACTGAGGCAAAAAAGTTGTTGAGTACCTCAGCCTTCTCCTTGTCTGTTGTTACCAGTTTTCCAGTCTTGCTCATCAGTGGAGGTACACTTTCTTTGACCTTCCTTTTCTGGCTGACATACCTGTAGAAGCCCTTCTTTGTGTCCCTTGCCAAGTTTGGCTCCACCCGTGCCTTGGCCTTCCTGACTCCACCCCTACACAACCAGGCAGCATCCCTATACTCTCTTCCCAGGATACCTGTCCCTGCTTCCACTGCCTGTGAATTTCCTTCTTGCTCTTTAGGTTGACCAGCAGGTCTCAACTCATCCATGCTGGTCTCTGGCCTTCATTTCCTGATTTCTTACACCTGGAGACCGAGAGATCTTGTGCTCTATGGAATGCATCCATAAAGATCTGTCAGCTCTGTTCTGCTCCTTTGTCCCTGAGGGCATTTTCCCAGCGGGTCTTATTGACTAACTCCTTGAAGAGCTGGAATTTCACTTTCCTAAAATTCAGGGTCCTGACTTTACTTTTCCCCTGACCCATATCCCTCAGGACTGCGAATTCCACCAGTGCATGATCACTGCAGCCCAGGCTGCCTCCAATCTTAACATCACCGATTAGCTCACTTGCGTTGGTCATCAACAGGTCCAGTATCGCATGCTTCTCTTTAAAAAGTTTACAAAGATTACAGTGTAAAAATGAAAGTTTGTTATTGTAATCTCATTTACTATTTAAAGGAAGAGAAAGTATGAACTTACAGTGCATTAGGTATGGATATCTGGCTGGACAGCCAGTACTGCAGTGCCTGAGCGCTCTCCTGCTGTCATTTCCGTGCTTTTCTTGCACAGCAGTGCCTGAAACACTGGGCTACAGGCAGATTCCTCCAAGTTCTTTCTTCCTTATGTAGTGACTTACTTGTCCTTCTGCAGAGACAATTGCCTTCAAAGGAGCTTGACAAGCAGGACTTCTTCCCAGCCTCAGTCTTTTGTAGAAAATATACGTCCAGGGAACCAGGACCTGCTTGGTCCATCTTGGGCTTGGTAGGTGACTAAGCCAAAGTGTCTGTCTTCTGGGTTTATCCTTTATCCTATTATTGTAAACAGTGGGCCCCTTCCAATATATTATAAAGAGGAACAGTACTTGCCCATTGTCTTAATGAAAGAAAAGTTGTGGTTATGCTCCCTCAGGAGGGGCTACTGGATCTGGAGCCGTAGGAGGCATCAGTCTGCCACATGGTCTCAAGCACTTGTGCTTTGGAAAGGAGCATTTGTTTCAGCACATATCTGTGCCTACTGTTTATTAATGGCCAGTTCAAACCATCTCCATTCCCAGTTTGACAGTGACTCCCTGAGGGGGACCTGGGAAGCAAGTTGGGGCATTTGGATTCCACTCGGGGAAACTGGCTGCTTGAAATTTAAAGGCTGCACTGTGTTAAGTTGCAAGTGTCAACATTTTTTGTTGAAAGACAAAACTGCAAGCAAAATCAATGTTCAGTTCCTGAAGGAACAGAAAGAAAGAGAGGAGTCAAATGCTTCTGAATGAATTCCCTTTTGGTAATTCAGTCCAGCCAGACTTCGCCTGAAAAATTCAGCATCCTTGGCCTCCTTTATGATACATTTAACAGCAGGGGTCTGCCAGAGATAATGCATTCTGTCTTCAGACACAATACCACATGTGACTGTGGCTGATTCTTCTTTAAGGGAACTAATTGCCCTGTGTGACTGCAACCTGCTGCAGTGAGGCAACAGCAGGGTGCAATTGGGGTTCAAAGGGAATGGCATTTAAGTACATTAAAATGCACCAAGAAGCCAACATCCCCATCCCTCCCCAAAGTGGGAAGTTAGTCCCCCTTCGCATAAATGTGAGATTTAAATGTGCTATCAGGGACGCAAAGCTAAAAAATGGTCCTGTATTGCCTAAGGTATCTAAATACAACATATGGCATACAGGACTGTACAGATACAAGTCCATTTAAAATCCTTTTTGGCAGCAAGACTCAATTGTCATGTTTTGTTAGGTCTGTTTTGTGAAGCAAAGGCAGAGCTTATGCACACATGCAGTGCAACAAAGGATTTCCTACTATGCCCCAGGAAAACTGACAAACCGAACTACTGTCTAATTGACTTGTGTTCCACTGTACTGAAAAACGCAGTCTTTTTAGCAAACAGCTTTAAAGCTAATTAAAGAGCATCCTAGGCTATCATAGCTTGCTTTTAAGAACCATGTTACACAACTGTGTTTGCAGTTTTAGCTGGGTGCTACAATGTCCGCCCGTAGCAACAGCAAGCCATGACATAATCTTTTTAAGTGGTCTAGATATTCTTGATGAGAAAGCTGTATCATAAGGTTGGCAAGACAGCTAGTAGATCTCAATTCAAACTCTGCATTGTCATTACTGGAAGAGAGAAGCAGGTCTAAAATACTTGTTTTACAGAAGAACTTACTATTATATAAGAACTTACTAATATAAGAGCTATTATAAAGCAATTTACATCCAAAATGTATTTTGGGGGAAGAAGGAGAAGCAAAGCTTTGTATTTTGTAGTATCATAATACAAACTTGCAACACAAATATTTTGGTTTTCCTCATAAATTATCTGCAGCTTAAATAGTATAAAACCATGTTGTTCCACAAACAAGGCAGTTAACTAGAGAGAAAGCAGAAGTGAAAACTAAAGAGCGATTTTTTCTCTTTGTCAAGCTTAAGAAATACGAACGGTAAATTAATAGCTTGGAGACTGAGGACATTGTGGTGATTAAAAAAAAATCTTTCTAAAACAAAAGTTGATAACGGTTTGGATGGCTCTTGCAAATAGAAATGTTCCAATGAACCTAACGCTCCTCCAAGTAGGGAAGCAGGTTACAAAGCTCTACCAGGTAAAGGGGCAATTTCTCTGTAAGTATTTCTATAAAGACTGGTTTTGACTGGTACTCTGCCTGAAGATAACTTAGCAAGATTCCCAGCTGAGATCAAGAATTGGAAGTAAAATTTGGTGTCACCCAAAGGAATCCAGTATTGGATTCTATGGATGCTCATGGTTAGATCACACAAGCAGGACAGCTGGCATATGCAACAGTCATTTAATTCATTATTCCTTTACCATCTACCCCTTAAATGAAACTTCCAGAGTGCTTAAGAGATATAACCACTTTCTATACTACTGATAAATGTATAGCACCTTCAAAATATAATGACGGGTACTACTTTCCACTGGCGTTGTATGTAACGAACACTCCTTTCTCTAGACTAGTAGGAATTTATGTACATAGACAACAGTCAGCAATTTCCCACATTACTTAAAGCTCGTAAACAAAGATGGAACAAAGCTATGTATTTTTGTGTCATAGGAACTGAAAGTAGCAGAGTTTGCTGTCCCCTGTATTGAACAATGATTCTGCTAAATCAAATCTTTACAGAGAAAAAGTTGTTCCAGAAGTCAGTGTGGAAATAAAGAATTTGAAACTTGAGCAATTCACATTTATTTTTTCCCCAATAATTGGTCTGCAGGGTATTCCTGAAGTGAGCAACTACATGAGGCAAATAGGAGGAAATAAATTTTTGAGGTACGACAGATAAAAAGAAAATTTTCCAGAAGTGTACGAATAGACCAATAAAAGTGCTGCTCTATTTCTCAGTGGAAAGGCAAAATTAATGAAATTTGATGCCAAGAAAGCCAAAGTGATGATGCCCCATCGCTCACTAAAAGGTGTTTTGTATTTTTACCTGTGAGAAAGAATTGCTCAGCCAGGAACCTCTTGGAGACTATCAGTTGGCTGAACTTGCTGAACGTCACAATAAAATACCTGAAAACCTGACTGAACAATCTTGTTACCATTAGCAATCCTCCTTGAGCACTTTCAGGAGATGGACAAGACACCATAAGGCTAGAAAAAGACAAATACAGTAACCAATAGCAGTTCTCAGAAGGCAAGTGGTTGTCCCAAACTAAATACACTCTTCTCCGTGTCCCCGGTGGACACAGCCTTAGGAAATGGTCAGTGGAATAAAGCTATGCATTGCCTGGCAGGGGATGGAGCTTTCCTCACTTGACACTTTGAAGAAGAGATTGGGTAAAGGTAAAGCCCCTGTTTGGACAGTCACTGATATAACTGATTGTATTTTAAGCAGGTGCATGGACTAGATTATTTCCTGAGGTCCTTTCCAGCTCTGTTTCTCTATGATTCTTGTGCTCCATAGAATTAAACAAGTACAGAAGTCATTGTGGTTTCAAAACCTTAATTATTTTGTTATTCTAATGAAATGGTCCTTACTATAGCTGTTGCCACAGATGCAGCAACTGACCAGTCTACATTCACCCTGTAGAGATGTCTTCCCAGTGCATGTAAAATTTATCTGGATGATAAAAGATTAACACTGCTTTGAAGTTACTTTATGGCTTCTGACACACATCAATACCCTTTCAAAACTTTAGAGAAAGTCCGTGAAGAGACAATTCCATTATTTACACAACGGAATTCAAAAATCTTAAAATAACACAGCCTCTTTCGGATTTTACTTGTTTTACTTAATGTGCCTCTCGACATAAAAGCATTTTTGGCAGGCACACTCATAGTCATTCAAGTAAAGGACTGATTTAAACCAGCTGATTTTCTTTTTCACCACCACCTGCTGCAACAGCGCAACATTATACTGACAAAACAGTATACAATTCACCGTACACAGGCTGAAGTACCTACTTTTTTTTTTTTTCCAGAGTTTAAAACGCCAGTGCAAAGCTGATTCTGCAGGTACTTCTGCTATCGGCATACACTCGTATTCCCACCAGCCCTGGTTCAGGCCCCTCTAATAGGCTGAAGTAGTAAACACATGGCCAAACAGTTCAGCCTTGGAGATGAAACCAACAGGTACATGGCAGAAGGACAATAAATATCACAGAAAAAAACGCTATTCAACACAAAAGAACATACATTTTTATTATCCTACTTTTCTAGTTGGTGTCCAAGATTTTTTAGAGCCACTCAATAAATTAATTCACTGAATTTTCATGCAAAGTGGTAACAGTATCTATGAGATACAGGTGAAAGCATAAGAAAAGGGACAAAATATGTTTACAGTGAACTGTTGAACAGGAAACTCTGGGAACAAGGAGGAGAGAGAAGTTGAAAATAAAGTTATAACAGCCTAAGCCATGAAAAGGTGTAAGAATAAGCTGTCAGTTCTTTTCAGCTCTGGTGAGAGAAGGAGCTGGTTGAGTATTTCAAAAAAAGGCCGATGGATTTGCAAGCTGGGCAAGAAAAGCAAGCATGTAGCAGCCGGGTATGTATCTCAGAGGGTTTGTAAGATGCAGAGGACCTGCAAATGCAGCAAAAGCTGAGCTCACCTGCTCCTTAGTATGTTAATTATTCATAGAATCATATCATAGCATGGTTTAGGTTGGAAGGTACCTTAAAGATCATCTAGTTCCGACCCCCCTGCCATGGGCAGGGACCCTCCCACCAGACCAGGTTGCTCAAAGCCCCGTCCAACCTGACCTCGAGTGTTTCCAGGGATGAGGCATCTACCACCTCTCTGGGCAACCTGGGCCAGTGTTTCACCACCCTCTTAGGGAAAAATTTCTTCCCGAGATCTAATCTAAATCTCCCCTCTTCCAGTTTGAAGCCATTACCCCTTGTCCTATCACTACATGCCCCTGTAAAAAGTCTCTCCCCATCTTTCCTGTAGCCCCCTTCAGGTACTGGAAGGCTGCTATAAGGTCTCCCCGGAGCCTTCTCTCCTCCAGGCTGAACAACCCCAACTCTCTCCNCTGCCCACCGCCGGTGCGATCCCAAGCCCGACAGAGGGGCTGCCGAGCCCTGCCACGTAAGCTCCAGCCCCTCTTTGCCTCAGGCAACTGCAAAGCTGTGTTTCAGCTCAGGCCGGCCCCGCTCCGGGCGTGATCCCAGGCCACTCCGGTCCCTGAAGGCGATGTCGGCCGGGAGGGAGAGCGATGCCGGGGCGGTGGCGGGGAGGCCTCGTCCCGCAGGTGCTGCAGGGCGGCGCCAAACCGCCGCTCCCCGTCCGCTCGGCCTCCTCCC
>VYXH01002593.1:44345-137018 GCA_013397275.1 Burhinus bistriatus
CGCGGCGGCGCGGCGGTTTGGGGAGGGGGCGAGGGAAAAATAAGGGAAAAAAGGGGAAAAAAGGGGAAAAAAGCAGACCAGGTAGCGGAAGCGCTGCGTGAGGAGAAGTTGGCGGGCGCAGCACCTGTTGGCGCCGGGTGGCGGGGCCCGGCCCGGCCCGGCCCGGCCCGCTCCCCCCGGCCGTCCGGCGGGCTCTGGGGCGGCTCCGCCGGCCTGGGGCTGGGGAGCGGGGCAGCACCTCCTCGGCCTCCGGAGGCGGGCTGTCCGCAGAAACCGGAGATTCCGATTTTTCCGTTCTTTTCCTCCCTTCCGTGCTGGGTTTTGTGCGGGCATCTGTGTTTTTACGAGTTGATGTCTTCGCACACAGAATCTGGCTTGGTGTATGTGGAAACGCTCTTCTGTTCGCATGAACAAATCGTTGAAATTGCAGCTAAGTTCCGGATTCCAGCTCGAGGCACGGTCGTGGGTATTGGTGTTCAATGTCTTGATGCTTAATATACTGAGAAGTATATAATGGCTATGAGCCACCCAAAGCCGAAAATCATCTTGGTGAATCCCGGTGAATTAGGTTTTTAAATGGACAGTACTATGCTTCAGAAAAAGTCACACACACTGAACATCCATTTCATATTTTTCCAGGATCATTTCTTCTGTTTGTGCAGATGCCTAACTGTATATTTGTAATTGGGGTTTTTTTGAAGAATGATTTGGATCCAAGTTTGTGCTTTTGCCAAAAAACATCACCCACTATTTAGAGGTGGAATAGGGGCCAGGGAGGCCTTTCCGCACTGTTGCTGCCTGAACACCGGCTTCAGCTGGTGTTTCCACCAAACCTGATCCTTGCTGAGTTATTCTGGTTCATTAATGCGATGGCTGTTTTGTCTTGTTCCCTTCCTAAAGTCTGCTTCTGAGGGGGTGCCAGGCTCTGCCTTTCAGAAGGTAGCTGTGGGCTGTCCAAGAATCTCTTCCGTTTGGAGGTATTTCTAACAAGAATATATTAAGGAAAACCACAATGGGGAGGAGGGAAGCATCATTTCTACCAATATGAGGTCGTCCTGAGAATTGGAGCATTCGAAGGAAATTTTGTATGTGTCAGACCATTTTCCTGTGGTCCCTCTCAGCACTATCAGTGAGCTCCCTGTGTCCATCTTTTGTTCCCTAAAACACTGAGTTGAAGTGGAATGCCCCTGTTGCATAGAAGCAGAGGTGCAGCACAGCGGCAGGTTTCACCAGGAATGAGAGTAGTGTGTGCTGAAGCTGGGACTCGTGCCACCCTTTCCCTTTCTATTCTCCCCCTTTTTCTTACTCTCCCACATCCCACGTATCTTCTACCCTAATTCTGTGCATTTGAGGGGTCACAAAGCTGTGTGCTTTAATCCTCTCAGAAAAGTTCCCTGTATAAATATCTTATACTTACTAAGGTTACTAATGGAACAATTTAGAGTGAATTACGTGCGTTTCTTCCTGATCATCTGGGGTTGATGTATTATTTTCCTTTGTCACAGCAAGTGACAAAGAATAACTTTTTTCATTGTGACTTTGGTGAATTTGGGGAATCTGCCTTTCCTTAGGCAACATCTTTTTAAGGAAGAAAAGTATTTATGTTAAAACCCCACAGCAGGGAAGGCTATCTGCAAAGCAAGGTTTGCCCTCTCCAACATGGGTACAGATCTCCTGTCCCTGAGGCAGAAGAGGCAGAAGCCTTTGTCATGTTTCCCCCAGCCCCCTCTAGACACCACCCAGCAGCATGGGGATGGGGACAAGCTGCAAGAAGACTAGGGTACGGCTACATACAATCTTTCCTGTGGCCCAGTATGCCTCAGGAAGAAAGGATGGAATAATTTGGAGCTGCCTCTGGCACGAAGCCCTTTGGGTGGTGAGGGGAAGGCAGGAGGCAGTTGGGGCTCCGGGTGTCTCTCTCAACAGGGGCACGGGGCTCACCAGATCTGCATGGCATGGGGCACATGAGGGAGTCCTCTGGGGGGGTATTTCTGTAATTGACCTTTTATGAATGGTAGGAGAGGATTTCTTGGGCTCCTCTTCTACTGGAACATGAATCCAGTTGTTAGGTCACTGCGTACAGTGGATGCTACTCTTACTCTGTTACTCTCCTGTCACAGGCCTCTTGTACCTTTCTTTCTGAACTGGGCAACCCTGTCCATTCCTGTTATCACAGTGGCATTTAACCCACAGAGTGTCACTCCTCTAATTTAGGTATTGCTTTTCTTCAACTTTTTCTTCCCTGCTATATCTTTTTGTCTTTTTTTTTGAGTCATCTCTGTGGCATCTCTGGTGGTGTGGTCCATCGAGATGACCTTCAGTAAGGGATATGTGAGACCAGAAGAGAATTACTGACCTAGACTCCGTGCTCCTGACCGCTTTTAAAGATGCTCTGCCATCACACTTATTAACATCCTTGTGACCTACAATGGGGATTGCATTTTACCTGATGAATACCAGGTACATTAATACTTTATACCAAAAGAGGTAATGCCTAAACTGAGATGCTTAATGGTGTAAAAGCAACTGTTACCTCTCAAGTTAATTTAGTTTCTACAGGATGCTGTAGACTATTTATGTTGCTATAAGTTGCTTTTGTGTGTTATTCTTATCACACCTTTGCACCGCTCATTGTGGCCCCAAGTTGTCTTGTGAGACACCATAAATGATCTGTACCTTAAAGCCCCTCTGAGATCCGCACAGAGACAGGAGGTGTGTGTAAGTTAGGTTAACACTTTCCGCCTCAGTGATACTGCGGTGTGTTATGGAGGCTTAAAATCTGGCCTCCTCTGAAGTGCACAGGGTGAAAGTGTAAGGGCAGGTAATGCAATAGTTAACGGTGTCTTTTAAGTAAAGTTTTGGTGCATTTGCTGAAAGGTTCAGTGGGTGAGAGTTTGCACATCTGGATAACTGTACGGGTGTGTTTACCTCTTCAGAGATTGAATGCAAGGAACCCTGCTTTCTAGAAGCACTGGCTATACAAAGCTATACAGATAAACCGCAGCTTTCATATTCAGCCCCTCCCCTCCTTTTTAAGATATCTGTGAGACGGTTTGTTCCTTGGAGGCCCTGAAACCATTTCATGTACCAGCAGAAAGATAAATGAAATGCCCCCCTGAATGATATACTTGATGCTGTAGAAAGGATAACGTTTTGCTGATAAAAATTGTTGTGGAACAGGAGATTGTCAGGTAGTAATGCTAACAAATCTGTGCAGTGTAGATAGAGCATGAAGGTTTGGATGCCCAGCTTAAGCAACCACATCTGAACATCTCAGCTGTAGTACATTTATTAGCTGTGTCATGAAGAACAGCTTTTGACTGTAATAATTAAATCCATTGTTAAAATAAGCCTTTTTGCATCTGTGTGTTCATCAGTAGCCAGTTGTGCAGGCTTGGGTGTTCTCTGTTCTGCCGGTTCTGTAATTGATTTTGGTTAAGCTCAGTTGTGCTTGACTCGCATCTGGTCAAAGCCTATTAGCTGGTACTTTTTTTCATTTTAAATCCAGATTTTAATTAAAGTAATCCTGTACACCTCAAGATACTACGCCAAAGATGTTCAGCCACTGCTGAGCTGTATGACTGGCTCATTTCTGTGTATTGTTCAGTGATTTCAGAGTGCTCTTGTAGTCTAGGTAACCTCAGAAATAGCCTCTTATAGGTAGAGACTTTTGCTTCCAGCATAAAAGCCTGGTTTTGGGGGGTGCTGAGCGCTGGGTCCAGGCTAAGAGCACTCAGTGCTTTTCAGCAGCAGGACAAGGTTTGCTGTCAGATGCCCAGTGCTGAGTTGCCTCCCTCCCCACTTCTGACACACTAAAATTAATATCCAGTTAACAACCAGCTAAAGCATTGCTGGTGGAAAAAACTGTAAGAATGAAAATTGCATCAGGGTTTATGGGAGCAGGGTTGAAACATGTATTCAACTTGAAAAAATAGAGGTGCGTGGTGGGGAAATACTGGGAAGCTAGAGAAGAAAAAATGATGTCGTGGTCTTCAGCATGATAGAAATTGATATGAGCTGAACAGCACCTGCAGTCATAATGCCAGTTATGTGTTTTTCAAGATTCATGTTTGCAATTTAACTTTTCCTTAAGTGATTTCTGTAATTTTTGTTTCATATTGAACACGAGGAATGGATTTCTTTAACTTGCCATGTTTTTATGTTGGGTATCTGTCCATGCAGTAAAAATATTATTTTAATTGTCAGATAAATGATCTTTCCTTCTTTTACATATAGAACAGGGAAAAACTAGTAAGATCCTTGGGAGCATGGCCATTTCTGTGGGGTTTTTTTGGTCTGTCATATATAGTTTACATATGAATTATCTGTTCATTCTCTATCCTCAAAAGCTCCTTATAAACAACTTCTGAGGATTTGAAATACAGTAAGTTGAATTCTTTATGCTTAGTTTCAATGATTAAAAGTTGTATTTTTGTAATCTTTAATTTCTATTGTAGTGTTGAGGATTTTTTTTTTTTTTATAAAAAACCCATGACATGCTTCAGGAGCTAGAGAAACAAGTGAATGAGTTTGCTACAGAAAGCAAAACATTTAAATAATAAAGATAATTTAAATTTAATTGGTTTTGTGTTCTGTATTACTCTTCTAGGATTTCAGGTCTGGTCAGTGATCATTCAAGTCACTTTGGGCCTTTCATTGCATTGGCAGTAGTTCAGGTCACTTTCCCCAAAACAGGGCTGTGGTCCTTGGTACCTTGAAGAAACCTTATAACTGCCTATAACCATGTGACTATAAGAAGTCCAAGGCTGCCATGCCTCCGTGTTAAATATATACATATATATTGCTGCGAGCTGCATAACTTCTGGAAAGCACTGGAATACACAGTAAACTGAGTTTGTTTAGGACATGTTCGAATTAATGCTCATATTTTCCTGAAGATGTGAACTGCCTATGTCTATGCTGCAAAACTGGTGTGTGCGCAGAGAATGTGCTTGGCATTTTTGGACACCCAACCACCTGAACAGAGCCACTGCATTTCCCCAAATCCCAGACATAGGTGCAATATCCTTTAATTCCTTTCTAATGAGATTTCTGGATGCTAGAGGATGCATAATTGGGATCTGCTGTACTCTGCTGTATCAGCACAGAGAAACCACAGTGCAGGATAATCCTCCATCTGTTTTCCCACTTTTTCTTTGTGTATTCTTCATCTCAGGGGTCAAGAGGGATTCAAAACCTTTATTAGCTGTGTGCTCTTTCTACGGCAAGGTAATCTGAAGGTATTAAAAACAAGACGGTTTAGATTTGTGGTTTTGGTAGGTTATTCCCACCAGCTCAAAGCAGAATCCAGGCTACTTGCTCAACGTCAGCTTGTGTGTGTGCCTGTGTGTACCACATATGTGCCGAGAAATCTGAATTCATTGCCTGCCTCCAGAGAGAGACTGACCTTTCAGTCAGGTTGCCAGTTGGAGAATCTGTGCATGACAGCGCTGAATGGGGTGGTCATTTGGAAGCTTTAACATTGTGCGCTTAGGACTGATTTATTCTACTTTTTTCTTTAAAAAGTGTGATTGCCAAAAAATAACCTCTAAGCCAAATCACATGGAGAATCAGGATTTACAGATGCATGAAGCCTTTCTTGTCAAAAAAGAGGTTTGATTATAGTCTAAGACCTAAGGCAAAACCTCTTTGATTCATAGCATCAAACATAAATAATATTAGCTAGGAGGATGTAGGCATTCTCTTACATGACCAGTTCAGTGCTCACTTATGTACAGCATAATAGGGCACTGACCATTACTCTACCAGCTCTGCTTTCTTCCAAAGGTTAAAGTAATTTTCTCTGTCATCCTTTGATTCCTTCAGAATGTCTTGACCTATAATAAATAGAATCAAGAAGCTGAAAGAGCAGAGCTGAGTTTAACTGTGGATGTCTCAGATGCTCAAAGTACAAGCTTAAGTTCTGATGCCTCGCTGTGGTATGGCACAGCCACAGGGACCAGCTGTGTAATCCAAACATTGCAGAAATCCTGTTCTGTGTGCAGAAATCAGTGGTGTCCTCATCCAGGATATTGTTAGCAGTGAGGTGAGAATAATTTTCTGGAGAGGTCTTTCTGCTCGCTGCTTGGCACAACTGCATTAGATTTTTAGTGATGGGGGGACATGAGGATTCCCTGGACCTTTCTTATGGATGCAGTAACAGTGCATACTGCATTTCCAACTCTCACATAGAAGAAATTTCTGTGCCAACAAAGCTTTTGAAAGTTCTGCGGAGATTTGGGCATACTGGTTTTGTAAAGTGCTGATGCTGCACTTTGGAGAAGGCTGTCATTCCAGGATTGTGCTTGTAATTGCTGTCAGAGATGCTAAAAGCAGTGGTTCCAATCCAGCAAAACACTTAAGCGCTTACTGCACTTGGAAAACGTGTATATTGTTCCAGTAACATCAGCAGGACTGTCCACTTGCTTAAAATGAAATATATCAAAGCCTGGCACAAATGGGGCGAGAATGCTTTGCAATTCATAGGAAAACATCCTAGAAGAGCAAGGGGAAATCTACTGTTGGTCATATTATTAATCCAGGGAAGGCTGAGACTATGTGTTTTGGAGTCACTGCATTTCCATCAATTAATAGCGTGACCAATTTCTCATAGGAGCCGCTGAATGCTAGAAGAGGAGGATGTGGTAGGAGGGACGTGGTAGGGAAGAAAGAGTAGGATGTGGCTTATATGATGCATGTATTTGTGCAGTCTAGTTGTGTGCATCCTTGCACAGGGAGTATTAGAAGATTCTTGAAATAATATCTTTGTGTTTCATGTGCCCATTAACTGAGACTAATTCTGTGAACTGCTTCTTTTTTTTAATCAATTACATGATTTTCAGCAGATATAGGCTAAAGAGCGGACAAAGGGAGCAGATCTCACATCTTGCCATCTTTGTTGAATGTGGAAAGGAGATTTGTAAGATGACTGCAACTGGACACATTCACATGCATTAGACAGATAAAGCAGGAGCCTTTCACAACACAGTTGATGGCAGCAACAGCCAGGGTCCTACTGTACACAGAAAATAGCTACAGATGGCAGGTAAGAGGCATGAAGACTGAAGCAGCCAAACATATTGCTTGTTCAGGTGCCTGGTATTTCTTTAGCGGTAAGAGCCCAACCCTGTCCGTATACTGAGCAGTAATGCTCTTGGCACTTGATGAGAACTGAGTTTCTGGGTAGCAACTGGGTAGCCCAATGGTATCGGGTCCTCAGAATCCATAGGCTAGAAAATGTAGACTTGTTATAGATTTTTTTTTTTTAAGCTTGTTTTTGGCTAATCTAGGTTGAAATTCTCAATTCATTTGATCAGCTGCAAACATTGGGCGGCGTTGTTTTAAGTTTTGTTGGAAATGGGATGGATGCTGGCCATTAGGAAGCCAGTTTCACCATTTAACTGCTCTTAACCTTATTCCCATACCGGGCACAAGCCAAGAAATTCCAAATGATTCAAAGGGTTGCATGGGATTTAGTAAAGCAACGTGATGCTTTGGTCACAACTGGTACACCATCAAATTAAATCATTGATCAAAGAAAACATCAGAGCATTGAAATGAAGTGCAGTGATGTGGAAAGCAGAAAATTAGAACAGCAACCCAAGTAAATTCAGCAGTGACCACCTCTGTTAGCTTGCTACGTCTGTCTGCTGGGGCTTACTTTCCTTGAAGGTATTTTCTGTCATGAATTGCATTGTCTGCCTAAGCCAGTGAGGTCTGTTGGAGTCCTCTGTCTGTTGCTTTGGCAGGCTTCTTGGTTTGATGAGTGTAGTATCCTACGGGATTAGTGTTAACCCCTTCCACTGTTCACAGGGGTGATGATTTTTAAAGGTATATTTTAAAATAGTGATGGCTCTCTGGTGTTTTAAGTAGATACATACTCAAGTGTGAAAGGAAGGTCCTTGAAAATTGGTTGTAAACTGATGATAGTTGTGTCACCCATTGGTGGCTTGATCTACTTCTCGTGCTGGTGATACGTCAGGAGTTGCTCCTTTTCCGTGGAGTAGCAGCAGGATAAATGCGGTGAAAGCCTTTGGCAAGCATGATCCTGACATTGCATATGCAAGTTATTAGTGCTTGGATACAAAGGGGGTCAGAATGAAGTCCGTAAACTCCTTGCCATCTATTTTGAAGGTGCTGAATGTCCAGGGTCTGCTGTCCTGTTCCCTCTGATGCTGCAGTGAACAATACCTGTTTCTACGTTGAGCACTGAATAGCAGAAAAACCCATGGCCAGCTGTGACACCACGACCAGGAGCACTGAACACTTATTAAATGTATGCTCTGCAGCTTTGGAAGGATTACGGGGAGCAGAGGCAACATGGGGTGGAAGATCTCTCCTTGCAAATATGACCGTGCGGCGTGTACACGGCAGCCAGAACTGATGCTGTTCATGGTAGTCGCTACCCACCATTTCTCTCACTGGCTCGCACACCCACACGATGCTTTCGACACTGTCTCACAGCACCGGCTGTTTGAAATGACACATACTCTTAGGCTGAATCTTTAGTCTTTCTGTTCTGCAGGCTGAATTCCACACTACTTGTAACTGCCGGGACCAAAACCTGCCAAGCAGCAGCTAATTAGAAAACAATGTTCCAGTCGCTTCAGAAAACCTCAATGCCTCTTTGCAGTAGGCTGTTGAATACAGGGTCAATTCTTTTGGTTTTGCAAATAGATTATCTCCAGTTTGGGAATGTTTTTAAAAATTGGAAAAAAAAGTTTTTAACCTCAGCTGGTTCTGTTTGTTGTAGTTTTGCTTGTAAGCCTTTGAAATGTTAGGAAAGGGGGAACAGTCTAGGAATGAGCCATGCATGGCTAAAAAAAAACCATTGAACTTCCATTGGCTTCCACTGTGGCTTATTTTTTTTCTACCAAAACAACTGGATGAGCATTTGCAAAACGTGGGAGGATGTGCTGAGCCTTGAGATGTGCTGGGTTCTGGGACTGATAAAAGCTACTGGCCCCACAGTCGCTGCATGGAAGTAGAAAGGACAGCCGTGTCTCTTTGTAGACCTTGTGTGCAGAGGTGTTAAGGTGTATATTCAGAGAGAAAAAGTAACAACCGAACTGATGAGGAAGCAAAAGTGTTAAAATGGAAAGCTTTAAAGGATTTCTGAAAGTGCAGCTGAACCCAAGGACTTGGAGCAGCTGATCACACTTAAATTCTCTTAGCCCCCAATTCAGTGTATGCTTAAAGTATGTGAGTAATCCTCTGAAAGACGCTTCTGTTTAAATGAAGTGTAAGTGCCTTGATAATCTGTAAGAAGTGGCAAAGGATTTTGAGGTATCATAATAGCTTTCCTTTAAAAGTGAACTCCACTTGAAATAAATTAGGTTGCTCCTTTCCTCTGTCTGTCTTCCGCTCCTTGTAACTTTTTCTGGACTCTTCTCAGGGATTTTCTCCCACCTTTTCTGGTGGAAGAACATTTTATACACACATGCAACTCAGGTCTGCTGTCCTTTTTGGGTATCTTCTTTCTATGTCTCTCACATCCTTCATCCTTACCTTTTGTAAATTGTTTCAGATGCTGTAGCTGCACCAGCTCAAGTCCAAATCGCACAAAGATTTAAGCTTAGATCTGGAACATAGGAGCCAAAGAGTAAATATTTCTTCTGTTCAGGGGCAGGAGATGAAAGTGGAACAGAGCAGCAGACTAAAACACTACAGTCACTGAAAGTGTAAGTGTAGTGAGTGGCGATAGATGTAGAATCTAAACCCCCAGGAATGGAAATGTCACCCCATCTACACGTGTTTTGGTCACTCTCCAGCTGGAGTAGAGCAGCTTACAATCTCAACTTGAAGAGTTCTGAATTCTCTTCTCTAGATGCTGAGCCTGGCAGTCAACTGGGAGAAAAATATTGAAAATGCATTCACAAACACTCTTCTCTCTTTGTCTGTCCTATGATATCTTTCCCGCCACGGATCTGGAGGAAAATTTTATCAAATATGTGGTTATTAACATTAAGGCATGGCAAATGGTTGTTGTATAATAGGAACCAGGCGGTGAAATGGTTCATTCTGCATTGGTCTGTGAGCCATCTGATTGAGCATGCTGTGAAACTGTGCAGATGGGCAAGGCGGTGAAATCCTGCACTGATTTGTTGTCAGGGTGGCAGATGTTTTATTCTCCTGGTGTGTTCTCTGGCATTTCTCACAGACATGAAACAGAAGCAGAAGATACTGAATTGCTGTGCTCTCTCTCCCTCATTGCCCAAGGTAGTTTTGCAACTCATTTCTCCTGTAATCTTATGAAGTGTGAGAAGAGGTATCCACCTCCTGACTTCACTTACAACTGTACTTTAGACTTTCACAGGTAACCTTCTTTACCCAGACAGCTGTAATTTTCAGCATGGGTCGTTTTCAGGGTGCATCTCTTGCTTATCACTTTAGTGTACTTAATACCTTTAATGGTGCTTTAAAGATGAGCATTTGGATGACTAAATAAACAGTCCCGCCTCTAAAACATTTGTCTCCTGACCTCTGGTCTGCACAGTACATAGCTGGCAGAAGAGGAGGGCATGGAGAAGACAGAAGACAACATGCTGATGTAAGCTGCTGTCTAGGCTGCCACGATAGCAACCCCTTGCTGTTCCTTAAAGCCTTTGGGTACCAACATATGCCGCAGGGAATGCTGAAGAAGTGAAGGGAAATGGGAGACAGCTACCAAGGTAGTTTTTGGTCAAACTCTGATGTCTTCCTTGAGCATGCAGCATAGTATGATTTGAACTGATGTAGAGAATGCTGGCCAGCTCCTGGGAGCCAGCTCATTATTTCTAAAACTGTTGCCTTTGGAAATGGCAAAGCCAACAGTTATTAAAAATCGTAAATTCCGTTCTAGAGAAGAATAAATGGAATTAGGAGGGTCTCTTCTGAAATGAAAGTTGGTCTTGTCTTGCCACCTGATCTTTGCCATTAGAAAACTAATCACACAGTTTTACGCTGTAAGTTTAGCCTTGCCTCAGGAAAAGTATAATTTCATTATACAAAGAGATTCAGTAATTTTTTAGCCCTAGATTTTTTAATTAAACAAAAAAAAATTGTTCCGTACCTTATATAGCACACAGGCTATAAGGGTAATTCAACTGGGACTCTACTACATCCATGATATCTTTTTTTACAGAAATATGTAACATTTAGGCTATGGGTGCCTCTCCATACTTATTCTAGAGATCTCTGGAACCCTACAATATAAGCAGTGGTCGGGCATATACTGTCAATTTGGGTGAGACATGACTAAGACCTTGCACCCAAACACTGTGATCATCTGTGGTGCCTGGACTCTGTCCTGCAGGACTGGGGCATGACCAGGGAGGAGAGGGACTGCAGCTGCAAACTGCTGCTTGTCTGGGCTGGGCCAGCATGGGCATGCACGCTTGTGTTGGCAACCAAAGATGATATGGCTGTGTCTGTCACCTCCAGGTGGCTCCAGGCTACTGCTGTATTTCAGGGTTGTTGTCCAGCTGCTACATCCAGCAGTGACTTACCACTTACTCAGTTCAACTTGTAATGTGATCTTCATTCTCATAAACCTCAAAGCTTCTTATGAAGAGTGTGACGTTTCACCTGCAAATAAAGGATACAGAGAGGGAGGCAGTTCTTCCCTGTGATGCCACGGAGAAGATAAGGTCTTACTGAGAACTGATTCCCCATTTGGTGCTTCCTCAGTGGGGAAGCTTAAACTGGGTGTGAGTGGCAGAGGCAAAGGAGCAAATCCTTCTTACGTCAAGTGTGTGCAGCCAGGTGGCCCAGCAGGTAATGCTCAGAGTACCCCTTGAGTTCTTTTGGATATTGATGAAGCCTTGCCTTTCAGTACTGGATTCATGACTATCAAACTCTGAGTTTTAATTTTTTATTTTTTTTTTTAACTATGGTGTCATTTCTTTCAAAATGAATCTAGCAGGTGATCTTACTGAAGTTTGGAAAACTGAGACTTGTCAGACTCTGCGCCATTTCAGTAAAGCTTGGCCAGCTGGCAGAACGGGGTGTGCTCTTCCCCAAAAATAAGCGGCCTCTCTCCGAGCGCTGATTTTGACAGAAACCCGAGCATCGGTTTAAGAGTAATACAGCTCCCGTATAACTCTTTGCCTGAGGACATTAACTATGCTCCTGTCAGTCCTAGTAGCCATCCCGTTCACCGCCTGTCTGGCAGGAGGAGCAGAGCAGTGACAACAGAGGAGATGCTGCAGCTGTCACACCTATTTACAGCTTCTCAGTCACTGACGTGAGAATAAACAAACACGGTATTCATGCAGTTGCATGGTTAGCAATTTATTTTTAAAATCAGTCACTTGAAAAATACCAAGGCACAAGTAAAATAGCTCTGTCAGCACTTTCTGTGCGGTTTGCAACCTAGTGCTTGACCTGAGGGTTCCTCTCTGTTTCTGTTAACTTAATATAAGAGTTAAAGTAAAGGCCACATCCTTGTCCAGTGAAAGCACGTGTTTCTCCTCTGAGTGAAGTTGTAGCAAGATGGGATGTGGCTCTCCAAATGCAGGAACATATTGTTTCTTGTCCGCTGCTGCTGTTTTATTGCCTAATTTTATTACCCGTTTTGCAGCTATGAGTAACTGTCTTACATGTAGGCACGTGATATTTACTGTAAAAAAGGCTGAGTGAATTCATAGTTGAGCAAATGTTTAAAGAAATAACAATTAGAGATTGCTTTCTTGTTTTTTGTTTGAAAACACTGAGGGGAAAAAAATTGAAAATATAAACATTTTCTCTTTGATAGCCAAGAAACAAATGCTCGAGCTCATATCTCCCAGAATTTCATCCCCAGAAATGTGGTTATGAAAGTGGCTGTATTTAGTCACTAAATCTTTATTAAAGTCAAACAATGGCTGACAGTAGACCATCTGTAAACAAAAAGTAAGTCAGGAAAGTCAACAGGATTAAAATCTGTGGTCTGTTATTGAGGCTGAAGTGGGACAATCCCAGATATCAGAAGGAGGACGAGCCCCTAATAACCCATGCAGACACAGTATTTGGGGACATGGATGTTGTGCTCTGGTTTTCCTTCTGGGTCTGTTTTCCTCCTCCTCAAAGCTGCAAAAGGGACCACACAGAACAAGCATCTCATGGCAGGAGCTGTATTTTTGGCTTGGAGATGAGAGCAATCATCCCCTGAGCGTAGCAGCTTGGTTACACGGACTGATCATTGGTAATCGCCCCTCAGCAGCTGGCTCTCGGAGTCGTGCTCCAGTACAGTGGCTGCTACAAAGGGGTTTTGTAATCAGACTGACCTGCAGTCAGTGTTCCTAACTGGGACTTACTGGTCCCTTAGGGTCTCACCTATCAGTCTGTTTCTGAAGCATGTGGGAAACAGCGTGATTGTGTGTACTTATAAACTCAACATGGACGGTATTTTCAGGGACGTGACCTTAGAGCTGCAATGAAACATCTTCCGCTTCTTTGTTTCCTCTCATTTTGGGAGGCTTCATCTCTGCTGCTGCCACCTTGCCTTTAACGTGCTGATCCAGCCTTGCACCTAATTCCTGAATGTGAGCAGCCCATGGCAGTGCTCGAGTATCTCTGCCACCATTTGACCCTCCTTTGCCATGGCTCTGTCTGATGATACTGTTCCTTTCCTGCCTGTCTCATCAGCTAGTAGCAAATAAGTTGGGTGCTTGTCTCTTTAAACTGCTAAGGGATGTATTTATTCAGTAACTTAAAAGCATCATCCTACAGAGGATCCTGTACATGAACGTAGTACCTCCTGATGTAGTTCCCACTGGTTCATCAGTAGCAGAGATGCGCATTTGCCTGGAGGCACCACAATGTGGCTTCCAAAATGTAGCAGTCTGCATGTTTGGGCTTTTTTTTCTCCTACTTACATTTTTCTTCCTGTTTTTCTAAATACTCATACAGCAGACTTGCTTTTGTGAGTTGGGGGATTGCTGGAACCAGTGCTTCAAGAAGCACAACTCCCGTTCATCTTTCAAATGTGCTACCATTTTTGCTGTAGTAGCATTTATTTCATACACAGTCTGGGCTACATTTATTTGTGTAGGTCCAAATTCAACTGTGGGCTGTGCTTCCCAAACCCAGCAATGGATTTAGGTTGTGGGAACCACCAGCAAAAACGTGACTTCTCCAGAACTGGATTTTATTATTTTTTTTTTTTAATCTATTTCACAGAAGCCACTAAATAGCCTCCAAATCTGTTATTTGGAAAATGTGACAAATTCTCAAAGAGACAGGTTGATGGGAACAATTGCTGTTAAAAGGCAGGGAGGCAAAACAGTGGTAAGGGCATATGTGCGTTCAGATCATGTAAACCTGATGCCTACCAGTGGGAGCCCACGCACGCTTTCCTCCCTGCCCAGGAAAGCCCCGCAGCGACAGGATGCCACCTGACCTTATTGCCACTTAAGGACAAGGTTAGCCCTGGCTGTATCACCAGTGTGCAGGAGCAAACGGCTCCCTGTTCACACGTCCCGGGCAGAGCGGTGGCCCTTGAGCGCTGAGGAACACGTGGGGAAGGAGGACCGGGTGAAGGGTGGCACTGCTCTTCTGCTCTCCATCTGCCGCTGCCCACCAGCACGGCTGCCCTCGTCTGTCAGAGCGGAATAAGGGCCTTTATCTGAAGAGCAAAAGCAAGAAAGGGTTTTTGTGATACAGTTGCTCCCAGATGTTGTTCAAGGGACTCCTCAGGTCCACATCTCTGTGCATGTGCATTGAGCGCTCGATGCTGAGGGCAGCTGTAAAGCATTGGTGGGAGTAAACACACGCCTTGCCTCCATGGCGTGCATATGTCCAAGGGAAAACAATGCACATGTTAACATTGTCATATGCCTGAGACATGTAGTAGAGTTGGAAAAAAATACACAGGAATCACAAGCAAATGTAAATCCCCTTGCTATTGCTGTCTTCCAGGCGGTGTCAGGGGTACTTTGTTGATAGCTGCTTCTGCTGTGGCGTAGGCAGTGTGAACGCAGTGTCCAGAAATGGCTCAGCAGTGGCAGAGTCTGTAAGTAAAAGGCAAATTAGCCTTGTACAGGCATGTGGAGGAAATAACAAGTGACTGATGAGCCCTCTGCTGTTTGGCTGGATGCAGAGCCAACTAGGAGTGCTATGAAGGTTTGGAAACCTGAAATGATTAACCAAAGAAACAAGCTATTGTTTTCTTTCTTAGTCTCTAGCCTTTCCCTTGTCTATCTCAATTAGTTTTCTGCTTTCATATGAGGACCATTTATATCATAAATAAACCTTTGTGCCAACCATCTCATCCATCATTTTGTGTTTCCTTTAAAAATCTCATCTCCTAATTCCAGCTGGACTACAATGACCTCTTCCATTATCCACTCTATAGATTTCAGGGATGGCTTGTGCCATATATACCTTCAACCTTGCATGTAGTTTCTCACACACAGGAGAGCTGCTTTATTGTTTTTTCCCAGAATACGTTCTGAAAACTGTCCTATAAAGTCAGCAAAATGCTGGGCAATGGCTGGACTGCTGGTGCCTGTAACCTTCTAGTTGTAATTCTGTCTCATTGCCATCTTTGGCCTTCTCCTATTCCTATATCCTTAGGTTTTGATGAAAACTTTTTTATTTATTTTTTTAGTTCCTGCAGGATCCTTACATTTACCTTGAATTACTGGTCCCTAGACTTATAGTCAAAAAATAAAACATTTTCAAATCACAAGTATTGGAATATTCAGCCCATCTAATACCATTTTCAAGGAATTTTATCTTTTTTTCCACATCTGTGGAGAAAACTGATGTACCTGTATTCCATACATGCATCCTCATATAACTGAAAGTTGTTGGCCCACCAGTGATCGTCCCAAAACGTTCTCCATAGTCACTGGATGTTTATTGTCCTGCTGCTGCGTGTCAGGTAGCTGCACCCTTTTGTCTAAATGTTGGATTGGGTTACACAGGAGCCTAATACCATCCTGGGTGCATCTTATTTTGGCCAGACCTCTTCAATGTCCTTCAAATTATGGGTAACGCCAAACAAATAAAGAACAATCAATAAAAAAATAAAGATTAATTAGTTTAAATAACTATGTGGGATCAACAGAAAACAACTCTGAAAGCTGCTAATAGTGCTGGTAAATCTTATTAGTCCTTCAGTTGTAATGCTCTCACCTCAGCAGCAATGCAATGGAGCTCTCAAGTCAGTGAAGCCGACAGAAAAGAGAAATTGCTTTGTGGAGATCCTTCTTTGTGCAAGCTTTCTTTCACTGAAGCAGTCTGAGTTCAAATGCTTCTGCGTTCAATTGTCATGAGCACCCAAGCTAGCCCTGTGAGAGGGAAAGGGCGGTGTGTTTGCATCTGTTCTCAAGTCTCTGCGGGTGTCCCCCTCCTCTTCTATCAGTGTGGCATTTTTTGTACCTGAGCTAAAAACAATCTCATGCTATTACGTATGTGCCTGTTTGCAGACTGAGATTTCAGAACCGTGCGTTTGGAGACAGCTTTTATGTATTGGTTCGTTACGAAGACTCCATTTCATCTGCTTAGTCTTTGTTTAGATTTGTCACCCTGTCACTGAAATTGCAGTTGTCTTCATAAATGTATGCCAAGGTGGGATAAAGATTGTTTAGCCTTTCCAGGCCACCTCTGATGAAATGATAATTGTTTGTAGCTTTGCTGCACCTCCACACTCCACTCCATCTTTTAAATCAAGTCCTCTGAGCAGCAAGTTCAGGTTAACCAGTAGTTGGCTAGGTGAAAGCTGAGGTTGCCTGGCATGTTTTCAACAAATGTACCAGTCCTGAGGACAGAAACTGCATGTCTGTGCTGGCTCCATGTCTTTGGAGAGGACAGAAAAAGCTTATGTACGGGATACAAATAAGGGTGTCTAAAAAGAGGTGGCTTTCGCCTTGAACTGAAGTCAGCACCTTTATGTTATATGTCAGATATGCTTGGAGTGGTTTGAGTCCAGTTAGATTCGTCTGGTTTAGATTAATTTCTTTTCACTTTCAGTATCTTTATGTCAAAAAGAGGCAGATTTAATTTGTCTGAAATCGTGATACAAAATAGCAGTTCATTTTTTATTACAATTATATTTAGTCTTGCTGGTAGCTTCTTTTCCTTCATACCTTTTTCACTTGACAGAACAAGATGGCCAGCAGATGTAAAGGGTATCACCAGGAAGAAACTTTCTTAAATGTGCCTTTCATGCATATTCATTTCTGAGATGTGAAGACTAGCGCATGGGTGTTGCATAAGTCAAGCATTTGCATTTATGCTGTGGTACAATGCAGCATCGTTAAGGTCATAGACCTCCTGCTTTGACATGACAAGTATCCTTTCCTTATCTTATTCAGCACTTTGTGTAAAAATGTTTGATTTTTCACTGAGAGATGTTGTTAATAGCAACTGAAGCATTTATCTTAGTAACATCCTGTCTTTTAATCAACAAAAGATCACGGTAACCTTTTGAGAAAGTAGAGTACATCAATATCCCTATAATTCACTACACCAATGTCAAACTCTTTGCGTGCAAAATATCTCGTTTGCATTTCTGCAAAGGAAAGAAACGTGTCATCATCTGAATTACAGGCTTTAATGAAGGCCTAAAAGGAAAATAATATGAATGAGTTAATATTTTAAGGCTGTCAACTCATATTTGGTTCATCTTGTTCTGTCTCTAGATGTCCATGTACAGTTGGTGGATGCTGATGCTGCATTTTGTTGCTTTTTCTACTGTCATAACTACAGATCAACAGGGATTAGCTGTGCACTCATAGTCTAAGTAACTGAGATGGATCAAAGGCAGGAGAACAGGTATTAAGTAGAGGAATTGGAACAATAAGAGGGGAAATACAGCCTGATGAAAAAAGTGAGGGAAAATAGAGGTGTAATGGGAGCAGAGAAGGAAAGATGAGAGTGAGATGGGAGAAAGGATACAAGATGAAATGTGACTGAAGTGCAGATAATAGAATTATAGATTATCCAAGTTGGAAGGGACCAATAAGAATCATCGAGTCCAGGTCCCTGCTCCTCACAGCACTACCTCAAGTTAAATCATATGACTAAAAGCGTCGTCCAGACGTTCCTTAAACTCTGACAGGCTTGCTGCCAGGACCACTTCCCTGGGGAACCTGTTCCAGCTACCAGCCACCCTCTTAGTGAAGAACCTTTTCCTAATGTCCCATCTGAACTTCCCCTGATGCAGCTTCATTCCATTTCCTCATGTCCTGTCACTGGTCACCAGAGAGAGGAGATCAGCACCTCCCCCTCTGCTGCCACCTTTAAGGAAGTTCTACACTGCCATGAGGGCAGCCTTCATGGCTGAACAAGCCAAGTGACCTGAGCTGCCCCTCCTAAGTCTTGCCCTTGAGACCTTTCACCATCTTGGTCGCCCTCCTCTGGACACACTCTAATAGTCTGATGTCCTTATACTGAGGCATCCAAAACTGCACACAGGTTTTGCTGTGGTTTCTCAGTTTGATTTTTTTCAGCACACCCAACCTGAATAACTTGAGTGATATTAGCTCTGTCTGTTGGTCTTCACTGCTTGATTGTAAGGCTGTTTGCTCTGGCACAAGTCTTTTGGGGAATGACCATTTTCTTTTTTGTCTAGCTTAACCCCAAGAGAAGACAATGGTGCAAAGAATTGACATGAGACAATTATCTTTTGTAATAAGGACCTTTGCCCTGCTGTAGCCCATACATGGTGTTTTCTGAAGAGAAGAATGAGCACACCCTTGTATTTTAGCTGCTTTGTGAAAAGCGTTCCACACCAGCTTTTGGCTGATCTGAAGAAAAAAAAATCTATAGGAGTTACTCTTCTACAGAAGTAGGAGAACAGCTTGCTAGATTTTGAGTTTGTTTAGTGTTGTGAAGCCACTTATTCATTAGGACTGGTGAAACAAGATATAGACGAGAACAATTAAAAATTAACATCAGAATATCACTAGTGCATTATGGATCAAGGCAGATTTGGAGTTAGCGGTGAACTGAACAATGATAATCCTTCAGAGATCCATCAGCTGATCTTGTGGTGGACACTGAACAAGTGCAGAAAACCCTGAAGAGCTTACAATCAAAGCAGACAAGATAAGGCAAGAAGGAACTTAACACATGAATCAGAGGGAAGGATTAAGCTCCATAAAGAAAATTAGTTCCACTTTTCCTTTTTTTTCCTGCTTCATTATGTAAATAATCAGATTTGTAACACAGATCTTGTTGTGACACAGATCCTGACTGGCTGGTTTTGCTGCTGTTCTCTGCATGTGAGCAGATTCTTGCTCAAAGCCCATTGTGTTTGGAGCCGTCATAAGCAAAGATCAATTGGCAGCCGGGCCTTGGTTCCAAGTAATAGATAAGGATTTTCTCAACAGAAGATGTACTGTACTTTTCATTGAAAGGTGCCAGTTCATTCTGAAGGCAGACATGACCCAATGATATTTCCTCAGTAATGAGTCATGCACTCTAATATTTTCTAGAAACTTTTTTTCTCTTTCTTTTTTTCTTTTTCTCCATCAGGTCAGCAAGACTTGAATGAATTGTTAATGTTCCTTCTTTTTTTTTCTGATGGTACAACTGTAAGGAGCTTGAAACGGAAAGGATGGGTATTGGTCAGGTTTACAAGGGAGTGTGGGTATCTATGGACAAAGGGTACTGGTGACATTTTAAAAGCAGCACTTCAGCTTTTCTGCAGCTTCTCAAAGAGCGAGCACTTTCCCTCTGTGGGAACAGAAGCGGTGCTTGCACAGCGGGACTTTAGAGGGAAATAGGCTCTACTGGAAGGAGAGAAGTGGAAGCTAACTCTTCTGCTATGGCTTGGGCAGGCTAGTGAACAACCCTTCTGTCTCTGGAGCTGGCATGCAAACTCCAGGCTCTGCTTTCACCTTGGAGATGGTGGCACTGGTTTTCTCGTATCAGTGCTGGGGGTAATTTAGTGCCTTGTGGAAGGGAAAATGCTGGTGTGGGCAGAGCTGCAATACACAGCCTGGGATCGCTACTTGGTATTTGAAGAACATGTTTAACATCGGCGGTGACCCTTATTTGTATGTGGGAATTGGTGTGTTAGTTCCTTTTCTCACACTGAGGCTCCATCCACCCCCAGAACAGAAGGAGAGGGACAGAAGTTTTTGCTTCTGTTTCCTCCTCTTTCTCTATTTAAGCTGTAAGAACAAGAAGCTGCTCTTAATAAAACTGCATGAAACGAGGTTCATGACAGCAGTGCTGCATAACTCCAGACTTGAGCTTCATTCATCTGAGCTGGGAAGACCCAAGCTTGAGAAACACCGCCTCGGACTGGAGAATGAGTGTATTCATTTCCCATCTCATTCTTTGTAGATCTTGCAGCAGAAGGATGAAGTTGACCAAGGCCCACTGTAACATCTTGTGGGACTCATATCTGAAGTAATTAGAAAGACTTTCTTAAATTTCTTGGGAGGGGGTTTACTCTGGGCCAATGTGATGTACACAAGGCATATATGACTTCCGAACAGATTGCCTTCCCCTGCATGTATTTGTGATGTACCTCTCCCTTCTGTCCCCTTGCCTATCTGTGTCTGTCTTCTTCTGTCACTGCCTCCTATTATCCTTTCAGCAGTATGTGATGATCCAGAAACCCAGACCAGATAGTGAAGAGGAAGAGCACACTGTGGCTTCCCAAGCCACAGTCAGGAGGGCTATTGCTTTTACGTGCAGAGGCTGTAACAGGAACCAGCACAGTCTCACGATTACTCCTCTTCCTGAAACCGCGTGGCACAATCTAATTCTCTTATCTCTATCACAGTATCTGAAAATCCCAGTTGGACTGAGCAGGGTGTTGGATTTTCTGAATATTCTTTCGTTGTGTCTTGTCAGTTTTGCCTGCAAGCGTATAAACCCTGCAGCCCTGTGAAATCGGTGACGTGATTGTGTATGACAGTCATTAGTGGGTGAAACAGAAATCTGTCTGCGAGCATCTGTTTTGAGGGAGCCAAATATAATTAAAGTTTAACCATGCTGCATTTGGTCTTTTATTTACTAGGACCCAATCCTTCTTCTCAGGGATCACAATCCCGTTTCTTGTGGTCCTTCTGAGGAGTTTGACTTGCTGGTTTTTGTTGTTGTATGTGTGTTTCATCTACATGTGTTTTGTATCACAGGTTGGGTCAAACAGGTTTGTTCAGAGATTCACTTAAGGATAATGAAATTCTACCTTCTTGAATGTCTTTCAAGATTTTCCCAAGGGGAATCCTTTCTGGTTTCAGGTTGTTCTGAATGGGCAGACTCTATGCTGCTGTGTTTCCTAGCATAAATCAGGTGAAAAAATGACAAGTGTGATTTTTTGCTTATAATTCCCCCAAACTGATATTATATTATTACAGTAAATGTCAAGATGAAACTAAAGCAAAGAGGAGAGCTGGATTCAGTGAATCAACTGCTTTGATTTTCTCATGCATATAGCAGACATGGATATGCCATGCCTAGGTAAAGGATATCTGACAGCAGTTCATTGCTTACATTGTATTGGTTTTTGGTATAAAAAGCCACTGATAATTCTAATTACAAGTTATAGTTGTAAATTAATTACACCGTAGTCAAAGTGCCTAGGCAAAACTGGGGCCTCACTGTGGCAGGCTTTGTGTAAACTAAAACTGAATGAAACCACAGTGAAACTCAACCATTCTGCCAAAAAACCCTGAAGTTTTATGAAGAAGTAAGAACAAAAAAAGAGGTGAAAGAAGCACAGAGAAATGTAAGTTTCTGAAGGTACTGACTCAGGCAATAGCAAGGATGCAAATAAGAGTTTCTTGATGAGCCCATGGCACCCAGTATGTCTCAAACTATTCTTCTCCAGTTGGGTGGCTGTCTACGGTCATTCGTGTTTCTGCTTTGAATCCAGTAGAGCTTTTCCACTGGCTTCTGCAAGCTCTCTAGATTGTACTGGAACGGGATGTGGTTTGGAATTGGCCTGAAACCACATCGTATTCATCTCTTAAATTTGATTTGTTTGTTTCACTGACTTAACTTGTATTCATACGAGCACTCTGGAAATAAAAGGTTTAAGAGAAATTTGCACATTTCCCACACAAGCCAAGCCTGAAAGATTTTTTAAATATTTTATCATTTCCTACTTCTCTATGTCATTTGCTCCTGAATTGAGCTGGAGCTTATTTTTATGTGGTGAATCTCTACGCTGGGCAGTCGTCTTGCATCGATGTACAGCATTTTACCAGCTATATTTCCATGATGCTGTTTGAGCAACAGGATGGATTAAATGTGTTTTTATTCTGTAATTAAATCTATGTAATTGCCAATAAATAAATAATGTCTTTCCTTAACTTAGAGGAACTTCAAGTAATTGTAAACCACAGGTGAAAGGAATTATGTTCTCCTTTAAGGATGTAGTGCAGAGATCAATTTTGTACAGTCTCTCCAGCCAGGGTGTGTGTTATGATATTATGGCATGGTTTCCACTTTATTTTCAAGGGAGAACTGGATCAGGTATTGAATGTGCTAGGAGGAAAGCACTCAGAGCAGCATCCGTGCTCTTATGGAGTGCAAGGTCTTACTTAGACCTTGGAGAAACTTTGCATAAAAAGTGGTCTTGAGTTCAGGCCTATCATTTGGAATGTTTTAAACTTTCTTACTTGACCTCATTTTAACATGAGTGAACATGGTCCTCTGTTTATTATGGTCATCTATTTGTTATCTCATGTTGCTTTTATCCCTTTGACTATGCTTTCAGCGTACAATCATTCATATTACAAAAGGACTCATGATTTGCAGGGCACTTTCAAAATGACAAAATGCAGAATTTCTTTAAAGAAATGCTAATTTCTTTTGAAAAATCCTTCCCTTTTTCTCTGCTATTCCTTGTATTATTAGTTTATTGATATAGTTACATTTAAGATGGGTCTGTGTAGATAATTTTTCATGTATGTGTGTCTGTCACTTTTTTACTGCAACTCTAAAGCCTTAAATGTAATAATGGGAGTAGGAAATAAGTTTCTACTAGCACAAACACGGTAAAAGTTTCTCATCTAAACTTGCAAATGAGCAATGTGTGCATTCCTTCAAGATTAAGTGCATTCCCATATATTGCCAATGGAGAGCAATAGGTGTCTTCCCAAGCGAAATCTTGGTGTCCAGTTTACATTCCTCAATTTTTGTTTGACTGGATGGTGAGTTTGAGAGTGTTTTTAAGGAGACTGCTTCTGAGGATGCAAACCAGATGGAGTGAACCTCTGTCTGTGTTTTTTTGCTGATGGCTTTAATTGTTTATTGGGGTATCTGTTGCAATTGTTTTTCTTTGTGACTTTTCTTCCTGAGCTCTCAGTACCTCATTGCATTATGGATTTATAAATGCAAGATGCAAAATGGTGGTGTGGGATGCATAAATCTTTTGGAGATATTTTTGAAATGGAGATCTTTAATCCAGCATTTCAAAATATAGGTGATTAAAAATGAGAGGGATGCTTGCATTTTTACAAGTAGTAGATATTTGCACTGTTGTTACTGAAAGACTCCCATGCTGCTTATTAATATTCCTGTGTTGGGTTTTTGACAAGTGATGCTCAGCTTGGAAAAGGCTTGCGCTGCAATTCTGAAGACTGCAGCGTGGCTGGGGTAAGCCCCTCTGTGGGTAGATGGAGAGCTGTCAGGCTGCTGGGGCGAGGGAGAGCCCTCCTTCTCCCCAGAAAGCAACAACCTCTGGAATGTTTTAGGGTTAGCTCAGATCAAACGTCCTTTGCCTGTTACCTTTTTTGAAGAGGTCTCTTTTATTAGGCAATCCATCTGAGTTCAAAGGCTGCACTAAACACTGCAGGGATGTCCCAAACCTCCATTTTTAACTTGGCTGCACCTGTGTCAGAACCAGTGGCTCCTCGGTGAGAATCTTTGTGACTTCTCCAATTTTTATCTCCTTCATCGTTTAATCTTTTTACTGTACACTCATTGATGCCATGAAAAAATGAGATTATTATATTTTACTTAAATTGGCTTCAGTGAGGTCATAAATAAAACCTCAGCATGGGTAGAAGTATGGTAATCTAGATCAGTGAGTTCATTACTTGACTGAGCATGTAAGCTTCGGACTGAAGAATCCAGCCAGCTCTTCTGTTGTGTTGGGAACTGCACTGCCATGCACGTGCTAAGGTCTCCTGTAGCGGAGTGTGTTACGCTCCACCCAGGTGGGTTTTTTTTTGCAACTGCTTTTGTAGGTCTTGTACTAAGGGCTTAACAAAACAGAGTTTGGGATTTTGGTGCAGTTCACATACCTAATGTTTTAGCTTACTTTTTGCGTTCCAGTAGTTAAAGTTTATTCTCAGTCTTAGACTGCTTTTGGCCAGATTGATTATTTTAAAATCATATCTGTTAGTGCAAGATACCACCACAAAATTGTGCATGTCATCACGTACGTGCATGTACAAGTGAGTGTCAGTCTAAGGGTCTGTGGGTGTACTTGTCCCGCTTCAGTCTGAACCTTGTCTCTTAAAGAACCAAGGTATCCCTTAGCTTTTTTGTTGTTTTGTTGCTTTGACCATCTGAAGTTCAGACAGCTCTGAACTTCGGGTTTGAAGACGAGTCTGTGTATTTACTTTGGCTGGAAGGCTCTGGAGAAACCCTGCTTGACCTTGGAGCCAGCCCATTTTCTGATTACTTTTCAACACCCTTTACATGAAAGGTTTTGCAACTGTTGTGCTGTTCCATTGGTGGTTATTTCTTCTGTACCTGGCTTGTGTCAGACCCAGGGACAGCTATCAAGCTCAGGGACAATAACATTTATCTCCTGTTTGTATACTTTAAAAACATTGCTCCAAACACTGTAAGATCCTAAGACACCAGGGGAATGCAAACTTTCATCTTCTATAAGGCATGGGAGGCCACCGAATCGCTCCTTCTCTCTTAACTGTTCCAGCTCTTCAGGCCAGTAGCAATTCCACAGTTCAGATTCCACTGAATAAAATGGGGGGAAAATGCAAATACAATACATTTTGACTTTATTTTCTTTGTTCTCTGCTCAGCCTTCCATAACAAAAGAGTAACTGCACAAGCTTTTACAGAAATCACTTTGGGTAGGAAAAAATTCATTCCTGAGGAAAGCTGTTACATATTCATGTCTTTAATTATCCTGTGCAGCCCCACCAACTGCAAGAGTTCAAAGCACAAATATCGAATTGAAAATAGAAGTATAATAAATTATACATTGCTTTGTGCCCATCCTGTGCATATGTCAGCCACTGTGGAGTGCTATTTTGCCTCCACGTATATAGACATGCTTATCTAGAGAGAAAGAATCAATGTATAATTTATTACAGTTTTCTGTAGTGTGGTCTGAACTGTTTGAACAATCTTTAACGTAAGCACACAAACACAGATGGTTTGGCTGTTCTGGTTTTGTTCGGCATGATAAAGATGTCATCAGCTGCTGTCTGGTTCAGCCACACTTAATCATCCCTTGATGGTCTTAGTACATGAGCAAAACCTAGGTTGTGAGAATCTGGGTTTGTGAGAACATATGGAATATTTGGCTCTGAGGATGGCTGTTCTCACACTTTGATGAAGGTTTCTGCCCCTCTAGAAGAGCCAGTGAAATGTCCCGTATGGGTGCTCCTCGTTTACTTCAAAGCAAAGTGATCCCGGCTTATTTTAAGCTGTTTGTGAAATGTGTTCACACTATGTCTGCTGATTTTGCACCAAAGTGGATGAGAAACACATGTTACTTCTCTTCCTTGGGCTTTGCTGTGGGAACAGTAAATCCTAGAAGATGGTTGAAATAGTTGCCTGGTGGCACTGAGTTCTTAAGCACTCAAGATTTACACGTGATGGGGGAGTTTTTAGTCTCTTCATGATATCCAATAAATAGTTATGCTGGAAGAAACTTTTCTTACCACGATGAATACTACTCTTCAAATACTAGAAATTAGGAAATTGTCAAATTTTTTCACCGTCTAATTTTTGTTCTCTTGTGTATTGTGTGGTTAGCTCACTCGGAAGACAAAAATGCAAGAGAATAGCATTAATTTTTAAGCAAATTGTGTGTTTTCTTCTCCAGGTATAAACCACTACTGAAGCATTACAGAATAAGTTGAGGGGGATGTGCAGTCTATAGGTTGTTCGAGCCATATGTTGAGCCTTATATGCCTGATGGGATCAAGATGTATGGCAACCTGCCAGATGTTGGTATTCTATCAAGCGAAGTGTACGCAGCAGGGATAACATTTGGCAGTCCTCCTTGCTTCCTGGTAGCTGCTCTGTATGCTTTACTTGACCTTCGTGCTGGCCACTACCTTCAAGTTCTCCAGATATGAAGAGGGCTAGCACTGTGTCAGCTTTTTCTCCTTTTTTTGTCCATCTCCACTGGAATACGTTGGGTTTTGTTGACTGTTAGGCTTGTTGTGTGTCTTAAACTAGGTGCCAACTAAGCAAGCAAAAATGTTTATAAAAATAGCCTTAAATAATACGAGAGATATACCTCAAATATTCTGTCAGCATACCTCAGTCCTCCACCCTTTTTTGTTTGTGAAAATATAATGCAACGTGAGAATGAAAGGGAAAAAAATAAAATAGGAAAAAAATCTTGGATGAAAATGACATATAGCCGAAATAAAATTGCATACATCATTACCAGTTTTCTCTCTCCTCTGTTTTTCCAGGGAGTCTGACAGCATATATAAATTTAAGGAAAATAATCATTATGGAATAAGTTGAGACCATTAAATTGTTTTAATTTCCCTTCTGAGGCTTTCTATTGGATGTCTGCAAGTATTTTCCATGGGAGAATTAATCTCTGGAAGGCATCACAGAATAATTTTTTCCCAGTGGGTTTACATTATGATGGGGGGGACTGACCTAACTCTTATGTTATCATATTTGAAGATAGATTCCAGGTGGCTATCTCAAAGGTGTTGAAAATGAGGCATTTACATCGTATCATTAGGTACAGCAGAGCTGCAGTGGTAGTGATTACTTCCCTCAATAGGCAACTTGTCTTTGTAGTACAACCATCACTGTGTAAAATACATCAGACGTATAGTTTGAAAGCTTTTGAGTCTGCATGGAACAGTAAGTAATTTCTCTGATGAAACAGAGCTAAGCTATATTATGCCTGTCAGTGTGGTTTAGTTAAACCTCAGCCAATTAATTTTTCATGGGCTGCGTAGCAGGGATTGGAGCTAGCATGAAAGATTTTTTTATTGCTACTGGATTTTTGTTTGAGCAGTGGTCAGCATATGCAACATAGAGGAATTTGTATATAATTATTTTTTCTCTAGAGGAATAAGGTGATGTCCAGAATGTTACATCCTTTAGGTCTAGCCCCTAACACCTGCTCCTTGAAATTATTTTAATGTTTATGAGAAGCATCCCGATTACTGAATACTGAAGGATACAGTGATTTACAAAATCTCTGCTTTTGCCCATGCCTGAAGTCTAGTGATTTAAACAATTTTTCATCTGGAACTAGTTCTAGTTTTGAAATTGTGTCATTGCTTCCATTACTGTGAATGGCTGCCAATTCCCATCCTGTACCCCCGGGAATAGCCTAAGCATCTTATTGGGCTAAGGGAGAGGGAGCAGAAGGAAAATCAGAAGAATACGAAGGTCAGCCCCTTACTCTGCAACCAAGGTACCTTGGCCACAACAGTAAATTGATAATAAGGCATTGGCATTTTGGTAGAGATGAACATGGCTGCAAAGATCACAGTGGAGGAAGGGCTTGTGCAGCCCTTTTTCACTTTGAGAAATGGGATTAGGCTTTGTTAATTTTTTTCCTGTACACCCACTCTTGAGCTCTGCTCTGTGGTTTTCCGCTTACACCTCATCATTTTACATTTCTATTTATGGTGGGAATGCCTTTTCCACTCACAGGTATAAAGTGTCATTACAACCAGCATGTGTTAATCTTCTTTTCCTCTTTATCCTCTGGCACATGGAGAACCACTTACTCTCTGCATAAGAACAACCAAAACTTTCACTGATACCATGTAGCTGTGTGCTTGTTTCCAGTCAGCAGTATCTGCTTGTGCCCTTAGAGCAAATCTGTCCCTTGAGACGTTAAAATATTATGCCCTAGGCAGTGTTCCTTTCTTTTCCCCCAGATGGTTCTTTTTCTTTTTCTTTTTCTGTTTTTCTTTTTTTTCTTTTTCTTTTTTTCAGTAGAAGAACTTGACACCAGAAAGGAATTGCCAGCTTGGATCAGAGCATGGGACTATATAAGTCCAGTTAAATCCAGTAGTTTGGCTTTGAAGTTACCAATGCCAAAAATATCAGAAGGTTGTGCAAGAAACACCCTAATAGGTGGAATAATCAGCACCTCTGTCTTCTCAGATATGATTAAAGAGTTTAAACCAGAGGCTTGGTGTTTGAAGCCCTTCCAGAATCATGTTCAATATTAAACTTATACAACTCTGCAGGGTGCTTTTATCTCTAAAGGAATTCCTGTTCTCTCTGAGTTTCCCAGTATGACTAGACATGGCGTGGAAAGGTTCTGTGTTTTGCCAGTTCTGGAAATTGTAAACAGATTTGAATAGCTCCTACTCACGGTAACGCTGATGGTTAGTTTTATAGCCTCCTACTGAGTTTTTCCATACGGATAAATACTCGCCTTTCTGGTTCCCTTTGTTTGTATTTTTTCTTCTGTGTCCATGTGCTCCTGGAAGCATGAAAGTTATAACTGTGTGTAAATGGGACCAAGGCATCTTCTGCTTCCCCAGGAGGCTGTCTACAATAGGATGCTTGCCTCAGTTGTATTAGTTATGTGGAAGGTCAGCTAGTGCTGCTGCTTGAATGGTTATTCCTGGCACATCCAGACAGTTTAAAGCACATCTGCTTGATTGCCCTGCACGCTTTTGTGATACTCACCACCCCCTCCAGTTTAGAGTATACAGATTCGCAATTTAAATTGCATGTGACTTAGATTTGCAGCTCCTTCATACAGGTTGTTTGCATCTTTGTTCCACACTGTCAAAGCTCACTCTTTTCCTTGATGCAGCATTGCTGGCATTGGCTGGAAAGAGGGGAGGAATTCTTGGGACCAGGGATAGGATGAGAAACTCCTCCTCTGTTTCCATTTGAGACTTGTCAGCAATAAAAAGGCTTTTGTTTGTTCTCAGTCTTCCGCACTTGGAAGATGAAATCCAGCAGCAGTTGGCTGAGAATAATAACTTAAAAGCAGCAGGGTTCTTTGAAATAATAAAAGCTATTTCAAGGAGGCACTAGGCAGATGTAAATTGTGGGAATGGAATCACAGCATGTTTATCATTAGGGTATCTTGGACGCTACCTATGCAGAAATATGAGAGTGAAAAAATCAGGGTGAAAACACTTACCGTCATGCCAGTTATTTACACTGTTTCTTGCAGCTAATTCAGCAGAATAACTTTCCACAGAGAGGTGCTCCAGCCTGCACAAGGCATGTGCTTATCTAGTGCACCTGAGGGGTAGCTGTGCCTGGGGACAAAGATCTAGCTGAGCTCAGTTCCCCATGGGAATACCTTAGTTAAGAGAAAACAGTTTCTACAGCCAAGAGCAAACTTAGAATTGAAGTGCCTGCTGCAGCATCTTGGAACATCTTGGAACAGCTTTGGATGTCCGTGCCTGAATATCTAGATACCTGTTGGTCAAGGCAACTCTTAGAGTGGTTCAACAGCAAGGCTGAAACTCGCACCTCTGGCATCTGAGATACTGCTGATAAGGAACAGCTTTGAACAGGATCTCATCTAAAAGGACAAAGGCATTGTATCTAGCCTAGCATGAATCGGGAAAGCAGCAGAGGAAGTAATACATAGGTCCTAGGAATGAATTGGAAGAAAAACAGAGATTGATAGAATAGAGAGGTTTTAACAAGATTGAAAATAACAGGTGAAATCCTGATGTTTCTAAGTTAGAGTGAAAATTTTCCATTGCTGCTGGTAAGGTGAGCATTTTGACAACTATATTTTGAAAATACCTGGCTGTGCTTCCTAAGCTTGTCAACCTGAGACTGTGATTTCAAGGTGAAGCAGGAATCTGAATTAATTAAAATGAGAATTTGAAGTTAACTGCATAAAGCATTTGCATGGATCCTCCCTCTTCAGAATTAGACTTATTTAATGAAATGAAGAGGATTGCCTTAGGTGCCCTTTAATTTTGGGTGGGTGGGTGGGTGCAGAGCATTTAAACTAACCCACTTGCAGTGAACATGGAATAACTGTCCTGATTGGCACTGTATACCCAGTCGTTGCATTGTAGGTAGTAGAGTGATACTCTGGCAAACGGTGGACAGAAGAACTTGGTTGTCTAGATATTACCAGTAAATAAATAGCAGCCAGGACGTCTTCATTTACGTAATAGTGCATGCTTTAGGTGAGGAGAATACATATATGCATGTTTCTATGAGACACAAGAGAATTAGCGTGGGGAGGATATTGGTCATGTGAGGTATCTCTTTAGTGCAAAACGTTCATTTAAAAAGAGCTTAAGAATTAAAATGTGGTTATGAAGCTTTTACAAACCTGTATATTGCTGCTGTCTTTGGCAACTGGATTAGATCGATTTGTTATTGCAGCTAGAAGGTTGTCAGACACTGCAGCAATCACACACTGCTAGGGCAGAAGAAAATAATAATTTCACCTTATGTGTTCACAATATGCCATCGTGTAAAAGTATGCTATCTAAAATTTAGCCAAAAAGAAACACTAAAAAATTAGATATTCTGAAGTAACAACAGGGATTTTACAAAACAACATCTGACTCGAGGTGACATTTCACCTCTCAGCAACCCATTCCCAGAGTGGTGTGTGGTGACGCCAGGGCCAAGATACAGCACAGCTCTTAAAGCCGCTGCTGAGGTTTCCCAATTTCTGAAAAATCACTACTAGAAGATTCAGCTATGCTTTCAAATCTCTGTGCCAAGCCTGGGTTCCCAATAAGGTAGCAGGAACGAAGTGTTACACTTCTCTAGCAGCTATGAAAAAATGACAGACACCCGATTCTCACAGAAATGCAGCAATGTTATTGCTAAGTGATGGATTTATGTGATGTCACTTAAGAAAGCTAACATTTTTAAAGTATCAGTGACTGGTACCTGACATGTTGTTCTTCCTTCATGTGAATCATTTTGGTTATAAAATAGGATTTTTCTGCTAAATGGGAAGTGTATCACTTAACTGTTCAAGAGCCGCCTGCTCCTCCTCGTGACCCTAACGCACCCTTTTGGATGTCAGTAGGAGGTATTCAGCGCAGAGGGTGTTCTCATTACCACTTGACATTTTGCTGTTTAGTTTTCTGCCTGTTGCTATTTAATGATTTGAATTCTTTCTTCACCAGTCCCAGAAGCCATTTAGCAAGCGACGCACTATTAGCGCTACTTAACAATATCGACATAGTCGCTAGGAAAAGAGTTTCATTTCCAAGCAGTGCTACAGCATTCCCCCTCGCCATCTGCTCCTGCCACGTCCCTCACTGTCGCGTTTCCCAGTTAAACCTTTGCTCTGGCCTCCTTGCCCAGAGGTCTTGGAGAGGGTGACACAGGCTCTGCACAGCTTTGCCTGAACTATAAAAACCCTCCAAGGCTAAAAACAGAATGCAGGTCACTGTAATGGCACTGACATGGGTGAAGTTTTTGGCTGAGGTAATTTGGTGTATGTTTGCTTTGTAGAGACAAGGACAGACAAATAGAGCAAGCACAGAAAGCATTGCAGGCTTTCTATCCTTAGCCTACTGCTTATCACAGGCACTTCGCAACTCCCATTACTGTCTCGTCTGGATGTCTCACAGCCTTTAATGTAATATCTCAAATAAGACTGCAGAGGGAAGATACTGTACCTTTTGGGAGAACAAAGACATCAAGACCGAGGATGAGATTCATCTCACTGAAGTTAATCTACCAAAAAGATAGATTGCCACTTGATATTAATCATCCATGCTTCCCTTTTTCCAGTGGAGAGGCGAGCATATCTCCCAAGGATGATTTACGTGACGCTAATCGCTGGGCAACCCTGACTGTTAAGTGGCAGTAAGAGGCCAGACTGAGAAGCATGCTCAGCTTTAGATGAGCTCAGGTGGAGGCTGGACAAGTTCATGCTAGCAAAATTCTTTGCCAGTTATTAAATGCACAGCAATGGCATCTGGCTTATGAACTTCCTAAGCTGGAAACAGTTGAAGGCAGTGAGTTTTTAAGGGGTAGTATCAGATACGCTTGTCCTGTTGCGCTCTGACTCTTTCCTAAGCATCTATTTATGGCCATTGCTGGAGCTAACACACGAGGGAGATGGACTTTCTGCCTGACACCATATGGCCATTCCTGTGCTCTTACGTGAGGCCATTTTAGCAGTGAGAAGGGGGGAATACGCATTTAGTAAGAGACGATTTCTGCAAATGGGAAGTTGGCAGTAAGGTTTATTTCCAGTTCTGCGGTGAAGTGCTACTGACCTACAAACAGAAAACTGGAAGTCAATTTTACAGAAAGAGCCTGTGCCAGGTGCTGAATGTCAGGGCTTTATATCAGGTCACCGCAAGCCTTTCGGAGATTCAGATGAGCTGTTTCACCATGTGTTCCCCTCAGATGGTGCAGACAGCTTGTTTGAGCCTTAGACGGTACGAGGAGATTCAGATCTGACATCATTGGCAGTGTGGTGCGTAGCTGTGCTGCTACACGGATGCTCCTTGCCTCTGTGACAGCACCAGGTGGACTAACAGGGTGGAAGCTTGTCACTTCAAATAACTCATTGAAGGCACAGAATGTGTGGCCCAAAAACCAGGTATCAGCCATCAAAACAGCGCTCATGACCTCTTGGGCACATGCACGCATATGTGTACCTCTATATTTTGGTTGGTTGTTCCAGTTGAAAGATTTTGCAGAATTGACCATTCTAAATGCTAATACCCTTAAAATGGTTTGCTAAGGAGGCAAGCACCACAGATTGAGCATTTTGCTGCCAGTATGGTAAATGTTTGCCCGTCATTTGCTGCAAAGATCTTTAACTAGTGTCTCCATAGCTGTAAAATGGCAGCATCACTGCATAAATACACTTATGTTTGAAGTCATATTTGCCTTTTATAGCAATCTCTGCATAAAAAGAAATCCTGATTGAACTGTGCAATGTTTTCCTTATCAAATCCCGAGACATAAAAAAGGCCGGTGGAGTTGAATCCAAAACATCAAGCTGGGCTTGTTGTGAAATGGAAGCTTTTGGTCTCTTTAAAACACACTCTGTGTTGAAACTGGCAGCAAAAGTCCTTGATGCAGGGAGAATGTATCAAACTTGAGTTTTGCAATTTCCTGTTCGGTTTCTTGCAAACTGCTTTTGTCTAATCATATTTGATCTGAAAGATAATTTTATTTAATGTGGATTAGGTAGTATGACATATCCATTGTGGTCTTTCATCATTCTCTGTTTCATTTTGAATGTGACATGATATTTTCTAGCACAGATGAAATTTGTTCAGCAGTCAGCTTTGAAAGAGAGTCTGTCTTTTATAGCTCTTTAAAATGTTAAGGATAGCAAGCAAAAAAAGTTACTTTATTCTCAAGCTTCTCAAACTCTTCGCTCTGATTTGTGGATTACAGCCATGTCTGTGGAGAGGAGAGGTGGTTTATCCTCAAATCCTGTCCTGTTTAGCAGCCTCCACAGCACAGCTGCACACAACCAGGAGGGGTGTAGCTTGGTACCAACGGGAGAGGTTACTGCCAGAGTCAAAATGCGATGTGGGAGTTGAAGGACGGAGTGTTAAAAGAGATTGATTTTTCAGCCCAGTGAGTATTGGGCATGGTAATTTAGGGCTGATGGTATAGCAGCCTTCTGTGATGTGGCTGAATGAAGACAAGGCTGGTTCCTCTGTTTTTCATAGGCTGTGGTGACTTCAACAGTACTATTGAAGTTATAATAGTACTACTACTAGTATAACAGCAGGAAGAATTTTTATTTTGTTGTTACAGAGTCAAAGGCTTCCAGCTGTAGAAGAAAGCCAAAAGAGAAAGGTGAAGAATAATAATGCCAAAAGCCCCAAAGCACTTATAAGTATGGTGTGAAACAGGAGATTGTAATTGACAGCAGCAGTATGGAAACCACTGTGGGGAAGGAAAGGTTGGTTGGTGTTGCAGCAAGGGTGTTTCTTAAGGAGAACATTCCCAGACTTTTTTCAGCTTTCCTTGAAGCACTGGAGTTCTACCAGATCTGAAAGGAGAGTGTAGGTAGGATGAACGCATGTCTAGGTTTTACTCATTGCTCGCGATCAAACTGGTCATCAACACCATGATGGAATTTTTCCCTTCTAGTCAGGCTGGCAGAGGGATTTGGACATATGTCTCTGGATTTTTTTCCCCCAATAAAGCCATGGGTTTTGTCTACCTACCTACTACAATCCTCCAGGAGTTATAGTTACTGAGTACTGCAGAGACTTGGGGCTTTACAATACCCATACTGCTCGTGCTCTTCCTGCAGTATGTAACGGTTGAGTTCCTGAGGCTGCTGAGCGGATCGTTGATTTTTTACAGACTAATCAGAAGTGTGTGTCCTGAGCATTTATAGATATGTGAAGTAGATGTTCTGCAGCTTTTTCTGAAACAATCGTAGAATCATAGTATCATAGAATAGTTTGGGTTGGAAGGGAGCTTTAAAGGTCATCTAGTCCAACCTCCCTGCAATAAGCAGGGACATCTTCAACTAGACCAGGTTGCTCAGAGCCCCATCCAACCTGACCTTGAATGTTTCCAGGGATGGGGCAGCTCCCACCTCTCTGCGCAACCTGTTCAAGTGTCTTACCACCCTCATTGTGAAAATTTTTTCCTTACATCTAGTCTAAATCGTCCCTCTCTTAGTTTAAAGCCATTACCCCTTATCCTATTGCTACAGGCCCTGCCAAAAAGTTTGTCTCCATCTTTCCTTCAGGCCCCCTTTAAGTACTGAAAGGCCGCAATAAGGTCTCCCTGGAGCCTTCTCTTCTCCGGGCTGAACAACCGCAGCTCTCTCAGCCTGTCCTCACAGGAGAGGTGCTCCAGCCCTCCGATTATTTTTGTGGCCCTCCTCTGGACCTGCTCCAACAGGTCCACGTCTTTCTTATGTTGAAAGCCCCAGGGCTGGATGCAGTACTCCAGGTGGGGTCTCACCAGAGCGGAGTAGAGGGGCAGAATCGCCTCCCTCAACCTGCTGGCCAAGAAACAATGATGTCCTCTACTTGCATGAGACTGTAGAACCTGCACTCGGTAAGCCAGGATAAACTTCCAGATCTGCATTCCCACACATAAAAGGGACAAGGATGGAAGCAAAAATCTTTTCTTTGAACCTTTTTTTAGTAGTAGTCAGTCTTAGTACTGCAGTAGGTATCCTTCTCTTGCCTGAATGAGGCATTTGCAGAAGGATGTAATTTTACACATCTGTATAGAGGATAAAACAGTTGTTGAATCATGAAGAATATGTGGTGTGATCTAGGATGAAGTTAGGAAAGCAATCGGAAGCTGTATAAGGACAAGGTTAAATGATTCCTTTTTTCTTTAACTTTTCCATATTCCTGTATTGAATAACTGCTATCTTACTGAAAGCTTTTCCTGGTACCACTGAGAAATCTACTAAAAGCACCAAAGAAACTTTGTCCTTCCCAGTAGGAGGAGTCTGGGGTGGGAGAAGTGTTGGAAATCTGCCACATACTTCATTGCCATGGAGCCTTTCAAAATCCAATTTGAAGTTTTCCATTGTATATAGTTATAAATCCTGAATCGTTGCAATGGTGTGTTTTGCAAGTGAAGTTAGTGCACTGAGTACACTCCACCTATTTTACAGTAAGAACTTTTGCAATTCATATGTTTTTGCATGATCTCTACATAAAGCAAGGGTTTACTTCTGAGTGATGTATAAAAGGAGAATAAATTCTCTGCATCACATCTTCACTGTGCTTGCTAGACGCGTTACTTGTGGAGGCCCCATCCCTGGAAGTGTTCAAGGCCAGGTTGGATGGGGCTTTGAGCAACCAGGTCTAGTTGAAGATGTCCCTGCTTATTGCAGGGAGGTTGGACAGGGGTGTCAGAACTAGATGATCTCTAAGGTCCCTTCCAACCTAAACCATTCTATGATATTATGATTCTTATGGCAGTGTGATACCATTGCTAGTAGTCAGAAAACAATTATGTTGCTGTAAACTTACATTTTAGTATGTGAGTGCTTTGGGGATAGCTGTACCTTTTTTTTCTAAATGCGTATAATTACTTAGGCTGACTTGGAACCTGCATGCTAGCTCTTTTGTATATTCCATGTAATATACATAGGTTTTCTGCAATAATATTGATTCTAACAGAAATGGAAGAAACAGTGTAAAGTACTTGTCTGTGGTGTTCCTGACAGATTAGCACCGTGTACATAAAATCTCAGTAATTTTGCACATTTGCTAGTACTTAGTCTTTTGTAATGTCTTTGAGACAAAGCAAATACAGATATTGGTCTTCAATCTAATTTTGCTGTATCTTTCTTCACAGCTTCCTGTTATGGGAGGAGCCTTTATGGACTCACCCAACGAGGACTTTAGTACAGAGTACTCCTTGTTTAACTCATCAGCCAACGTCCATGCAGCTTCTTCCATGCAGAATCCACCAGAAGAAACATCCCGTTCTTCAAATGATGCCATATTGTTATGGATTGCAATAATAGCAACAATTGGAAATATCGTGGTTGTGGGAGTGGTGTATGCCTTCACCTTCTAGGATGACTGTCACTCCAAACACTGGAAGAGAGGAAAACTGCAAAAGTATTTGTCATGTGTATGTATGTATGTGTGTATATATACATGTATAGCTATATAAATACATATAGGTAGGGACTTTGTTGATGAAGTGCTGCCACAGTCATGGAAATGAAATGCAGGTTAATCATCTTGATGGCAGAAAGTTTGGATGCAGTTGCAAGTTGTATGGAGGTGAGAGCTTTCATTGAGAACGGAGCCAATACCAGTTTTGTATAGAAATGTAATAAAAGAGAGACGAAGGTGGGTGTAGTAAATACAAAGAGAAAGTGAGATTTATATAGAAAGTGCTTATTTTCTACTGTTTAGATTTTCCTAGCAGCTCTTCTGCATTTTGTCAGCTTTTTTGTGCATTTTTTTACTGTGGTATAATGTTGTATGAAATTGTTCTCTATCATATTTGCTGGACATCTTAGTTTTCCAGATGGACTAAATGGTTGGCGTTGGCTCAGTTCTGATGAAGTACAAGTTCATCGTGTGTGAGAGTTGAGCACGTGCATTCACTAGGCTGTACTCAAATCGTGAGTCTTAAAGCTATGACAGGCAGATGCGTGCTATCTAACACTTGCCTTCCAGTATCAACTACTGGCTCTGATAATCTGTGAACTGATGCTAAACCTGTTTGCAGGAGGAGGCACAACTATTGCGCGGTGTGGCTGGTCTGCAGACTCTCTGCACTCCAGAGGAGGAGGTGTTACACAGAACAGCAGCACAAGCTCCCATTTCTGTCTAGAGGTACTGGATTGCAGTGACAACAGTGGTTTTGTAGATGTGTCCCTTCCAGGAAACAAAGGCCAAATACCATGTTTTTCAGCTCGTTTAACTGTTATCCAGATTTCCTACAGCAGCTGTGTACTTTCATAAGCTTATTGGTGTATCAAAAGGATGTGGGGAGATTGTGAATTAACAGTGAACGATGCCTATGAGAAAAATAGAAGTTAAAGCAAGATTGGACACTTCTGTGCTCATGAGGGAGTGAGTGCACAAGTCAGGTATGTCCTGGGATAGAAACAGCACACAAAAAAAGGTAGTAAGTGACAGACATGCAAGTGCTTATATTTCATTATTAATATGTCCCTGGGTTCTGATGCAGCTCTTGGAAGTGATTTTTATATAGCCTGCTTTAGGTAACAGCTGCGATTATCATTTGGATTTATTCTGTTGAGCGACATTTTCACCGCATTGTTCCCATGAGCAGTTCCTTTTCAAGAGCTGTATCTTTTCAAAACAAGCTGTAGCTTTCCTTGTTCCGGAGATTATAAAATCTTGAGGGAAGAAGAAAAAAAAAAACACACCTCTGTTGGCAATCTCCCTTTTCCCCCTTAAAAAAATAAACACAAATACATAAAATGTCTGCACTTCGAGAGCAGCAAATTCTTCCTCTATGTCTGCATGTACTGTATAGGTTTCCTGTCTCATACAGCTACTACCCTGATTCCAGAAAACCTTGTCTGCAGGCACAGAGACTATTTTTGACACTTGCCTGCCACTGACCTTGAGGCTGGGCTAAGAGCTGCTGAATGTATCGAGAGGTTTGGATTTTCTTCTTTTATCTTTAAACCCATTTTCCTGCAGGGCTGGTGGACAGTTACTTGAATCAAAGCGGCAGAGCAGCGTGCCCCAAATCAGTATTTATAACCACTCAGTAGTCACTGTGTATATTTTTTTCCCTCTCTATGAACTGGCCTTTACAGCTGGGAAAGGCGCAAACAGAGCTAGCAGGGGGGAGAAAAGAAACTAAGTTATTTTGAGGATGAGAAAAACAATGACAACTCACTTGAGGAACTGAGCTTCTGTGTGTGAAGACGGTTGAGGACAGACGCAATCTATGCTGGGGAAAAGTTTGAGAAGCCCAGTTCTGGAAGATCAGTGGGACAGAACACAAATTTTGTCTAATAAAATAGCTGTAGTCTTAAGAATGATACAAAAATGATGATTTTCCCTGTCCTAAAATAGATGTTCATTCCTTCACAGGCTGAAGATAGTAAAAAACAAGGGAGCTGCATAAATTGTGCACCTTTCCTGTTCTTACACTTCTCCTTATTCTCACTGAGCAGAAAGCAAGCTAAGTGAGGTTGGAAGGTTGCAGAGAAGTTTCCAACACAGACATGAGCAAGGTCTGGTGTATGAAGATGCAGGACTCATGGAAATACTGCTTAATGTAACGTACTGTCCCCAACCATTTTCTGATATTCTGTTGCCTTTGTAATTGTATCAATTACCCATGGACTTCATTGTTTCTGTAGACTCTCTAGTTATGCCAGATCTTGCAAGCACTGGTTTTGCATGAAGAGCAAGACATTTCCACCATGATTAAAACCAGTTTGACACTATGGTACTTGCCCAATGGGATTATTCTACTGCTTAATGAATTTTTCCAGCGGAGTGCTTTGTTTAAATTTCCTAGAATATTAATCTAAGTGCAATTAGCAATATTTGCATCTCTTTCCCAAAGCTCTGGACTGAGTTCTTCACCCATGAAGAGCGTTAGAGCAGGAACAGCAAAGAACCACCACTCTGCTAATGAAACTGAGTGACACTTTTGTGTTGCTTTTCTCAAAGAAAGTGCCCTACTTTCATGTGAAATTGATAGTAGTAGGAGTGTTGGAAAACAATGAGTTCTGCCTCCCTCATCCAGATCATTGTCATATATATTTTCATTGTTAGAGGCTGAGTTGTCAAGAAGGACCAGACAGAACTTTAATTAAAGTAATTGGCTTGACAGGGTGACATGGCAAACTGGATGCAGGCAGCAAGTGCAGGCATTTCCTGTCTCATGGTTAAAGACTAACTGTGTAGCTTTTCTGTTGAGAAAAAATAGTTTCAGGATGCAGGTGCAAGAATACTGCATGCAAGAGTCTGTACAGAATATTGTCAGCTGTATTAAAGATCCCTAAATTGCAGTAGGCAGAGGTGGTTCAAACCGATCTCCTTTGATAGTGATAGCATGCACAGCATGCTGCTGGATGTTGTGTTCTGGCTTCATCCACTTCCATCTTCTATAAGGTTAGGGAAGCATTGAAAAAGGGGACTCATCCATCATTAAGTTCAGAGAAGCCACAGAGGAGAGTGGAGAAGTGGATGAACAGTGGATGTTTCATAGGTATAGTCCTATGAAATGTGTTACCGCTTCTTTATGTGGGCATATGTTGTACCCTGAACTGTCAATGCAGCTTGACTTGGAGCACTGTAGCTTCTCCTTTCCTTGGAGCCAGGCAGTTGGATAACTGCTGTCACTCACTGAGGGGTGACAAGGAAGCCCAAACACATTCCCCAGAGCTGTTCTCTGAAACTCTTCTGTAAAAGCCGAAGAGAGCTCTGTGCTTTGCTGAGCACTTTGTGTATCGGCATGAGAGCAGGATTCCAACTATAGAAGACCTGTGCTCTAAATAAAAGCATCTGGCATGGATAAGTAATGAGATCCTGACTGGAGTTTGCTCTGTAGTAGACAAAGCAAAACACTTTCTATATGCAATGTTAGACCCCTAGCTATGTTGTAAACATCACTGTACAAACACAAAAAGCAATACTGTATGCGCTCTGCAAAGTTATTAACGAGCCATGGGAAGCAGGTAGATAAACTGGATGCCCTAATGTGTCTCTTCTAGCCATGGCCTCTGGGGATTGATAGCAACATATTAAATAATTGAACTGTCTCTTAAGAATTTTTTTGCTCTAGGCAGCCAGCAGCTCGACACAGCAGCTGTGCAGCCACCACAGCAAAGAGGCTAAAGGCTGAACAGTTATGGAAGTGGGTGCAAAGGCACACTAGATAGGAGAACCAGGTAGGGAAACCACAGAGCTACTCCTGTTACATTTTTATCTGCAGGGCTAGGAGTCTGTGCTTGCCCACAGCATTAACATCCTCCTAAAATAAAATGGGGGAGGAGAATGTATTTCTGTGTCAACGCACTTGCAAAACTGAACAACAGATTTTGAAACTGATGCAACAACAGCAGCAGATTCGTCTGCTACAAATAATGTATTTAGTCATTTGAGTGGGCAAGTAAGCTGATAGATACCTCGCAAGTAACGAGATGCCCGCTCCAAAATCCTTGTTTGCAATAGTACTTGAGGGCGGTCGGCATCCCACCAAACTGCTGAGCAGCCTGTAATAACAAGTGCCAAATCAAGAGTGAATAGAAGCAGCCAGCCATTATAGTCTTATCCTGTACATCCATTTGAAGATAAAGGGCAAATGTGCCTTTGTGTCTGGGACCAAACAAACACAGGAGTCTTTAGTCTATAGGTTGTTACGTGTTTTGTCTATTATTAGAAGCTTTCATTTTGCCATTGTCAAACAATTCCGGTTGTTAATATCTTCACATTTCTCTGCAGGCTGCTGAGAGTTATTAATTTCACGTAGCTCTGTCCGTTTATCTGATGTAATTTTAGTGGGTTTCCTGTGGCTAATCACAGAGCAGAATCTGGAAAATTACTCTTTTTAAGGATGGTTTCCATTATTTAGAGAAATAGGCCAAAAATCAGAATCGCAGATCAAAATGCTTCTGTGCTTTCAGAGCATTCAGAGCTCTGGAGAATTGGATTTCATCTGGTTAATGCACAGAAAGGAAAAGGGCAGTCAGGTCCCTGGTGATAATGTCAGACATCAGGATTCTGACAAGCGGAGCTGAGCGCTTCATTAACTCCTGCTCTGCCCCTCTGAGCCCTGCTGCCTTCCTGGACACACAGCCTGAGCTGAGTTTAAGTGAACTAACCATCAGGTACAACATGTCCCTCCTCATCTTACAGCTTGCTAATCCTCAGGGAAATAAGTGCATTTATTCCATTCGCAGAAAAAGAGCCTGAGATCAATATTCTGCTAGGTATACTGTTATTGGTAAATTGGTCCGCCACCCATAAGGTAAAGATAGGGGTGTTTTAACAGGTAGTTAGCCCTTTGCCCCTGGTCTGGGAACATCCTAAAGAAATCAAAACATCCTGAGCCCTTAAAATCTCCTACTGCCCTTGATCTGACACTAACTTCTTGTGTTTTCTCATGCAACCCCTCTTTGCCTTTTACCTTGTCTTTCCAACTCAAAACAGTGAAAATGAAGTCATCACTATGCTATTCTCTGGACGTGTAGGGAACTCCTGACAGCTAAGGACCAGTCATGTCCTATGTTAGCTTTTGGCCCATCAGGCACAAAGAAGGAGGAAAGTGTCCAGTGGTCTACCGAGGAGACTCCAGGGGAATGTGGGCCTTTGCAGAACAAAATGCATGGCAATTTTATCTCATTCTGGCCTGTACCAGAGTATTTACACTGAGACAACGTGACCAGACCTACTTTTGCAGTAACCTGTTTTGAGAATTACAGCAACACCCCCAGGAACTGGAAAAGAGAACAACCCCAATAACACAAACCTGTCACGTGTCCAATCATCGCAATGACATGCCTCTGAAGGCAGGTTTGCCTGAGTGTTGTAGGCAGACCTGATTTGCTGGTACCAAGGCAAAAACCCTTTCATATGAGCACAAATAGGTCTCCATCTTTTTGGGAAGCCTTGGGAGCATTGTGCTACCCATTCAGTATTTCCTATGGAGGTGGCTAATAAATATATTTTTCAGTTGTAGAAAATACTCGAAAAGCTTCCCTTGTTGCTAGGATACATGCAAGATTTAACTTCCAAAGCTCTGCTTAGTCTCCCTGCAAAAGCAAAAAAAAGCTGTGTTCCTTCAGCTTAATGAGTCAAGTATCATCTGTACAGTACCATCACCTCATTTTAAACTACAGCTTTATGCCAGTAGGTCTCAAAGGGGATCTTACTGTTACCCAGATTTTAAAGAGGCTGAGAACAGAGACAAGTCACTTCCCAAGAATGTCTCAAAAGTCACTACCTGATCTTTTGGGCTGCATCATTCCTCATTCCTCCCCAAAGTACCCTGCTGTGAACTCGCATCCATCCCTTGAAACCTCTTGTCATCACCGTGTGTCTCTAAACCTTCATTTTATTTCTCCCCTTATTTTCTCTGTATTCTTTGCATTCCCTGGTGTCAGGGCGTGCGAGCATTTGGAAGCCAGCAATGCTCTTAACCACCTCCTTGACTGACCTTCACTGACAGTAAGGTCAATGATAAGTAAGGACTTATCACAGTAAATGTAAAGATCAGTGGTGTAACATCTCTTCCTGTAGGAAGATATTAATCATTATCTGCCTTAGCAAACCACAGTGTTTCCCCCAAGCAGAAGAGTAAGATGTGGCCATGAAGCTTGGTAACTGTTTGGATATTGTCAGTATCCATACAACCCAAAGCTCCTTTTAGAAATTGAGATTTTATAAATATACTGCACTGTTCTTGCAGTCAGCATTTACGGAGCTTTCCTCAACCCAAAGTCCCTTGTTATTCTTAGCAAATCAGAACCAGTGGTAATGCGCTTGGCATAGGGCGAGGGGAATGGAAGTGCCATACGCAGGAGACTTGAAAAGCTCCATGTGATCTATTGTAGGGTCAGGACCGTTAACCGCTAGCCTAATTCAGTGAAGAAGAACAACCACAATGTGCTGTGCCCAGGGTGTTTCAAATCCAGTCACACCTGTAGCTCTCAGATGCACGGCCAAGGTGCTATAGCCAGATTGCACATTTCTAAATCTCATTGTGAACAAAAGGAGGTGTACGCCTTGGCCAGAACGGAGAGCTGAACAGTCTCCCTCGCAAGTCCCTGCTTGTTCTGTTGTGGTTTTGGGAGCTTCCTGAGCTGCAGTCATTAAGGTGATGTTGCATTTCCTGTGGAGTTCAGTCCCACTAATGAGCAAGTAAGATTGAACTGTTTGCAGATCTAGGCCTAAAACTCTTTTCAGTTACTGCCTTTGTAAGGGTAACCAAAGTTCCTGAGGCTGCAAGCTGCTCTATCCAGAGGGACCTTTGCCTCCACCTGGAGTCAACTGGATTAATAACACTTTTTCTACACTTCTGACGTCTGCTTCAGTGGACAACTTGCAGGAGTAGCTCTGGGTTGCTGGCATTTTATTTAAATATATCTAAAGATGTCCATAATTTCCTAATCAAAAGAAAGCAAGCAAGCAGAATGCTGTATTTTTTTAAATGAGAAGGTAATAAAAAAGAAGTCTGAATATTTTGATAGATATGCTGGAAGAGTATATAATGTAGCAAACAGTTGCACTATTTTTTTCTATTGTCTGAGCACCTAACCTGAGAAATAGTTGTTCTTTCTCTAACTGAGACTTCTTTCACTTCTGAAGTTACGAAGTTTAGATGGAGTGGAGTGCAAAGCCCCAATGCAATTTTAAAATAATGTAAATAAATCCAGTAGCTAGCTGTGTGAGGTAGCCTATAACATTTGTTTTTCAGTTATCTCAAATATTGCCTAGTTGTTGGGTTTTTTTTCCAAAATAAGCTAAATAGTGACACTTCTGAAAGCATCTGTACTTCACGCAAAAATCACAGTCATGGAAATAACATCCTTCAGCTCATGTAAAACAGCTTTACAGGAGTCCTTTAGTATGCACAGTTATTTTTCTTAATAATCCTTGACAAATCAGTTCCCTTGTGCTTTCTCTCTGCTACCCTGTTCTGTATATTAACAGGTTTGCAGGACTTCTCTGTATTGTTTTTGTAATATATGGGTTGGTTTAAAGAAAAACCTTTACTCTTGTAATGATCGTTCTTGAAGTGTGGATCTCTATCTGTAAAGAGAAAAACAACTTTAAAAATGCCCTCTGCTTTCTCTAAGTCTACTGTAATTAGCAAGTTTAGGTAACGGAAATGTATTCTTTTAAGCTCCTGTTATATTCTTTTCCAGTTATTGACTGCTTTCACTATGTGTGTACTTAGTACTGTTTTTTTCTTTTACTATGGTGAAAATGACAAGTTTTGTTAATATCAGATGGAAATTGTGGTTTTGGATAAAGTTATTCAAATTGATGGCAGTGTGTGATTTTTCATTTTATTCTCAGTTTACTTGAAAGTATTTAGAAGTCTGTAAATGCAGTCATTTAAATGTTACCTCCAGTGACAGACTGACACTAATAATTTGTTGCAATTTACAAATCTGCATGATTTGTCAGCCTTGGGAAACCATCTCTATTGCATCTATGGCACAAACAGAACACGGTGGCTGTTTCTACAGAAATGGGTTCGCCTGCTCTCAAAGTCCAAGAAGTACCTCAACACATCTTGGAGCCAAAAAAAGATGTCTCAGCTTCTTCAAACATAAGCTCAGAAGCCCTTGTGTACCGTGAACCCTTGTGTCATTGCTCTCTCTCAGTTCTCCCTTCAGTTCGGCGCAACCCTCCTGTCCCATGGTGCAGTGTGGTTGTTTCTGTGACTGTGGCCTCAAAATCCTATCCCAGGGCAGCCATTCCAAGGGCTTTTGGGGACTTGAGGGCAGCATCAGACCTCACCGTAGGATGTTCAGCAAGCTTCATAAAGGCAGATAGTGGCAAGAGGAAGAAAGGAAAACATTTGGCTTTCCTAATGTGCTGTATAGCATGTAGATTATCACATGCTTTATGATTTTATGAGGCGAGTACATCCAGATCTACTGAGGGAATGACAAAAGGATGTGCTGAGTGACCTCTCGTGCACAATTTCAAATAAAAATTTGACTTACATTTGAATCAAACTCAGAACATCACAAAGCTGCATATGCCAATCCTGATAGCAAGTCTGACAAAAATTCATTTTAAAAAAAAATTTTAAAAAATCAAAGACCTGTGTTCTTCTAGTCCCAGTCTTCATCAGTTTAGCAACATAACATGTTCCAGAATTTACCCATCAGAATGTAAGGGAGTGCTGTTGCTACACTACAGCGATATCTAATTGTAAGTCACTTTTCCATGGAATCCTACAGATCTCAATTCTGTTAATTTCTAAACTCTGCACAATAATTAGAAATGAGAATAAATTAGAAATGGAAGAGAATGTTGTGTTGAACAATCAAGGAAGGAGAACATCAGTCATTTAAAGATTTAGCTATGTGTATTCAGACTAACAAAACCGGCTGAAATTGTTGGTGCTATTTTCTTGCACAGCGTTATCTACATAAACAAACTGGATGCTAATGTCTGCTAATGTAAATTGTTTTGTAGTGAGACTAACAAAGAACATCAGTCTTTTGGCCCAAGAGACCCTGTCCATTATAGCATTTCAAATGCCATATTTTGCTTTGCCGAATGCCACATTACAATTTTCTTTAGGATAAAGAATAATTAATTCAAATATTTTGGAATGACTGAGTGACTTCACTGCGTTAACTGCGGCATGCACATGTCTTATACCGGGCTTGATGAAGTACGTCTGTAAACAGCCTGCTATCCATTTCATTGCCTGCTGTGATGAAAGAAACACCGGAATCAAACGGGAGCTTGCCTTTTGCTTTGAATTCTTACGAGATGCCGCAGTGCTTCCGACAGGCAGTGGGCTGAGAACACCGGACTATGAAATTGCCAGCTCACGTGCGGTGCAGGTGCTGGCAGGACCACTCTGCCGCCACCACAGGGTTACACCAACGCGAGGCAAGGCAGCTCGCCTGTCTTCCTCCCGCGCTTGCCCGCGCCCGCGGGAGTCAATTAATGCTGTTTCCTATAAAGGTTTCATTTTGAGCTAATTAATGCTGTTTCTTGGAAAGGCTTTATTTTGAGCTAAGCAAGTCATCCACAAAGTTTGTATTACAGTTTACAAAGATGCACCTTATAATTCTGAATACATCACATCAATGGATTCCCATTTTTCCTTTACATATTCAGATAATCCTTGCCCATTAGAGGCAAGAAGGATGCTCCTTTTATGAAGGCTTTTTTTCTTGTCATTTCTGTTTTGAATTACAAAAGTTTTATGCCTGCAGATGTTAGCTGGGTACAGAAACAACATTTATTGGTCTGTGAATATCCCTAGCGACTCCTTAAAGGATAGGCAAAGTGATTTATTACTCCCTGGGCCTCCAGTGTAGCAAACAATTTTAACCAGACATTTTTATTTTCTCAGCAGCTCAGCTCTTCTTCCAAGCACCTGAGCAGGCTTTTTTTGTTCGTTTGGTTGGTTGGTTGGTTGTTGGGTTTTTTTTATATGTTTCTACTCTTTCATTTCTTACTCTGTGCTAATACCCAAACTCTTTTGATCTCTGGCAATAGTTTGGGTAAATACTCCTCGAAGTCCTCTGTAAGAACAGCTGATGCAAAGCAAGTACTTACAAAGTATTTATTTCCCTCATCTTCTTGTAAACCAAAGTACCCATTAATTCCTTTGAAAATCTCATACTTTTGCTTTTTTAATAGTCTATATGACCACCTCAGTTTCTCTCAGCAGTTCTAGTATCTGTACTCTGTGCAACCTTCCCTAGTAAGTTCTGCTTACTATTTACTGACTTAATTTTGTTTCAGTTGGGTCCCATCTTCTGAAGTACATTTTGATTGGAGTCTCCTAAAGTCAAACGCAAACCTTGACCATGTAAGAATTTTCCTTACCTTTCTGTTTCCTTTGTAGTTCAAGGATGTGTAGGGCCTAATTCTTAAAGTTGTTGTCCCAAGTTGCCTCACTTCTGATTGTAGAATACTCCAGATTAAACCTCTATTTTGCCTTCTCTCAACTGCAATCTAGAATTTGTATTCTTCAGGCAATTTGGGGGAAAAAAATCCATTCTAAATGTGAAAAAACCAACCAAGCAAACATAAAACCTACAATATCTTGTCCTGTTTCATAGTAGTTTTGTTTGGCTTCAATTTTACCTGTAAGATGTTAAGACACCTATGATATGACGAGACTCAGAGCATTTTTAGTACAGTACAATGCAACAGCATAATTATAAACAGTTTGGGATTTTCATATTCCAAAACTTGCAATATAATCTTGTCACTGAAGCAACTTTTAAATGTATCAATAAGTGAACAGCACACTGCGTCAAAATTGTCAAACTGATTTTTTTTTAATAACATAGCATCTCTTGTGTGATAAAAACAATTCATCGGATATGTTTTAATGTGTTCAAGTGCAGGGGTTAAGAATGTTTTCCCCAGTGAGGCTGATTTAGCTTAGAGAGGAGCCACCCTACTTTACAGCTGGGCAGCAATCCCCTGTTTCGGTCAGTGCTCATGTACTTACCGTGCGTTAATTCACGCTAAGTGGGGAAGAGCTGTCTCAGAAACCAGCCGTGTCAAGAACAAATGCCTTAGGGATCTAAAAAGCTCTTCTTCAAACCGACCGATTACTTGAACACCGTAGGAAATCATCACGAGCGCTGAAGAAAACCACAGCAGGGCTACTCCGATGAGAAACTCCTAGGCTTTCCGTGGCTTTGTGTGCAGCGTGGGGCTGGGGGCGAGGGCACTGTGCCGGCTCCCGTGCCGGGCTGCTCCAGGGCCTGCCAGGACGGAGCGTGGGCTGCGTCCCTTCAAAGGGGAGCACACGCAGCTGGCCTGGGAAATCACCGCAGAGTGACTGCCGGTGGTAGGCTACCCCATCTTCTCTGGGCAGATAAACCCTGTGACTCACTACAGGGAAATAGGAAGTACCACCTTCGAACTTGCGCGGTACAAGACTTCCATTGTAACATGTCTATTTTAAAAGGAAAGAACCATGTGATAAGAATAAATGTTGGATCAAGTGGTGAAGCACTGTTTTATATTAAAACAAAACAAAACAAAAACAACAGAGCATAGAAGTGAAGATAACCTCTCTCTCAAACCACTGGAGTATTTCCTCTTACGGCAATAATACAAGCCAGGGAAAATGCCACCACATCAGGCTGGCAGAACCAGAGTGCAGGACCATTCCACAAACTGGGAATAAAAACAATCCCAAACATCAGGTTTTTCTCCTGCAGTGGAGGTGTCGATTGCCTATTCCATGCACATCCCACAGACAAAATTGTAGCACAATAGCTAGATTAAAAAAACCCAACCAAACAAACAAAACAAAACCAAAAACAAACAAACAAACCACCTCATATCAAAAAAAAATCCCCAAACAGCTCCAGAGTGCAAAAAGGTAAATTTGGCCTGGAGGCTTTATTCGGACTGACCCCTTGAAGGACAGATTGTGCTTTTTGTAGCCTGCTGGAATGGCAGCTCTGCTGAGTCTCTAGAAGCAATTCTGTGACTTGGCACTTCAATGGCAAGAGTGACTTCGGCATGACCCATTACTTATCCTGTGGACACAGTCAATGGACTTCACTTTGCATTCCTCATGCCTCTGCCATTTAATGTTGCAAGTTTTTTGCGACATCAAAGACTGCAAGATAGGACTTTATTTTCATAACCAGCTTAGTACCTTGTCAGTGCAGGCACTACCAGTTTATTCAGCATACCTACAATCACATTAATTTATTCCTAATGCGTTGGGCTCACACCACCTTTAAGATTCCACTGAAAAGCTGTCAGAACAGGTATCTCAAGTCTCCGCTCTGCTGAGAAAAGTGTACAAACTGCATTCAAAACTCTTCTTCCTCTCTTGTGTTTGCCTTTATTTTCAATTTAAGCACAGGAATCCATGAACTTCAGCCTACCATTTCTCTGTACAAGAATCCATGTGTCCAAGTCCCACCTGAAAGCTCTTCTGGCCAAGCCTTGTTTCCATTGCCTGGCAGATATGTGTAAAGAGTGCTTCTGGGCTCAGAAACATGCTATACCCAGAAAAGTCCTGGTCCTCACCTGTCCAGACTGGGTACCTCACTAGAGTACATCAAGTTACTTTTTGGTTTGCATGCCAGGGAATTGCTTATTTGGGAAGGGTCTGGTATGTGCCCTAGTCTTGCTCAACTACTTGGTCAGGAATACATCCCATCCACCTTCACCCAAAACAGCAGAAGCACCCAAGGCTGACCAGTGATGCAACCTAAGGACCCATTATTACTCTATCACCTTGAAGTTTCTGCAGGTGAGAGCTTTGATAGCATAGATTCCGAGATTCAGGTAACGATAGGACCCATGTGCTTAACAGCTCAACTTAAACAAAAAATGTAGTAATTTCTGCATCAGGACTTGAAACTTGATGCCAAGGTGAGTCAGCCGAAGAGTCCTACATACCATGCCCAGTCTCACTGGTTACTACAGTGTCATTTAGGGGTTCCTCCTCTCCTGGTCAGCTTGAAAAAGCATGATCACTTGGCTCTAGATATTTGAAGTTAATACTGTTTTTCATGCAAAAAAAAAGTCTCACCCTCTCTGCCTACTTCTGACTTTGAACCTCACTTCAACTCAGGGAAGGTATTTAAAAGTTAACATCCAGTCCACTTATTACTGTAGGAAAAATTAGCTAAGAGAAGCCATGAAAACCTTTGAATTACTTCAGATGCATATTTGTCAGCTGGAAATCTACATAACATTTACTGGGAAACTTGAAACAATCGCAGTGGCTGTGTTAATAAACGATGGCTGCAAAGCTGCATATTGTCTTGCCTGTCTTAAAATATGTAATTGGTGATTGGAGGAGCAGTGTAAGACTCAACTTCTCTACTCCCAGCTGAGCGTCCTAACTGCTAAGGCACTTGTATTTGCTGTCTCTCATCCAGCTAAGCTTCAGTGCCCAAACCTAAAATAGGAGTATGGCAAGTAGTGAGGGCAGCCTTCACCTCAGAAACGGGAGTCCACCTCCCCACATGCAGAAGAGCAACCTGAGCTGCTTTCCTCCACATTTAGGTAAGTGCTCTGACCAATGAACACTGGACAGTGTGGGGCAGGAGGAGGAAGGAGAAAGAATATAATATCTTGGTATTTCATCATTTTTAGTTCTAGTGGTGCACTGAACCTCACAGATTAGATTTGTGGTTCATGGAGCATGGGCTGCCTGCTTGTGACCGTCAGATGAGCTATCTTTTGAGTAATGTCCCAAAAGCAGAACTTAAGAAGCCACAGATGCCTGGGTAGTTCCCAAGTTAGACAGCTTCTAAAAGAGATTTGAGAGGCTTTGGGTGTTTGGGGTTTTTTTTGGTTGTTTATTTGGTTGGTTGGTTGTGGGTGTTTTTTAAGATGGAAAGCTGAATGACAGAATTTGGAAGCTTAACAGTTTTATGGAACTATTCCTAAGTCATTTGGAAGCCTAAGTCTTATCCATTGATTGATTTATACACTTGAAATTCATTAAAAATCAGTACAACTACAGAATTGGTTTGGTTTCTGTCACTGTTAGGATATATAGCCTTGTGTTTTTTTCCAGCAAGCTGTGTTGTTTATAACTGTTGACACACGTTAGCTTTTCAGGTTGGAAGCCTTTCTAATAATCAGATCCAAGACAATATGTTTTTGGAGTAACAGATCTTAGTGGCTTTTCCACAAACCATAAGGTTTGTTTGATTTAATTGGTTTAGTGCAATCTGTGAGGCTGTCAGAGGATGGCATCGTAATTTCTTTGAGTGGAATTGCAGGGAAGCGAAGGAGATTTCTGAAAGGAAGCTGTTCAAAAAATCTTGTTCTAATGAGAACTGAAGTAATTCTTCTGACTTGTTAGACTGTCATTTACAAAATGCCATTCCATGTACACGTTGCTGTGTCTGCATCACTTCAGCTCCTTTAAGTCTTAGAAACAACATTTAGCTTGGATTTGAGGCATTGATATATATTGAGAACTGTTCTTCTCTGTGAAGTCAGAGGCAGAAGCCTTATCTGCTTGCATGGAAAAACAGCCTCTAAGCCTCTATTGCTTAAGTTTCCAGATGTGAGGATCTTCATGTTCCTTTTTTCCCTTGACCTACAAAGTAACCTCAATGCATTACAATATCTGAGAATTATTTTTTTCTATAGCAATTTGTTTCCCTTCCTGTTCTCTCCTATCTTCCTTAAATTACATCAACACACACACTACAAGTACCTTCCGTTCTTCAGACTATTTGACACCGGAAAAGTAGATAGGTTTCCCTGGACAGCTGCAAAGCCGGGACACAAGATTGAAGTATTATTCATGATGAAAACCATCTAAGATTGCACAATCTAAAATCTGAAGTGATATTTTTTCTGTCTTGTTGGGGAGACCAGTGGCTTTGATATAATCATAACCAAAGTATTTTCCTTCTTTTCCATCAGTAATGAATACACAGTTTAATGTAATTTTATAGCCTTGAGACAGCATTAGAGATTTCTACTGGAATGCTACATTATCTACTATGAACTAACCATTATCTCCTATCACAGTTACAGTGAATGATGTCTTTTTCTTTATAGGTTGCAAAATCAAAAATTATTTATATCCCATCTGTTCATTGGTATATAAGGAATTCACAGAAGGCGCTCCCTGCCCCCCACCCTTATCCTAAGTCACATAGGATACAGTCATGTTAGTTACGTAGAGATGAATCACAAACTTGAAACAGATATTGAAACAAAAATATAGCCCATTTCTTCTCCTAGATATGTTTTTCAACATAGCTTTGAAAAAAATACTCCTCCTCAACAAATGGAACTCGGTTACGGAAAGGATTCATAAAATATAAGTGTTGAGAAAGCACTGTTTGGAAATTTGTGGTCTATTTGTATAAAAGAGCAAGTTAAATAATCAAAGTGTCTTTTGGCTTTGGAATCTTTAAGAATTCCTCTTAAATATTGTTGAAGGTCTATAACACAACCTTGAAACTTTCCCCTCTTATGTGGCTTAGAAACATGTAGAAAAGTTATTTTTGATGGCTTCCTATGTAATTTCCTGAGACTCCTTGGGAGCAAAGACATTAGAATTTCATTTCCATTACTCAAAACAGCACCATAATTTATTGATTGGAGCAAATTGAGCAAAATTTTCAGCAGATCCCCAAAAGATATTCTTACTCATCTTTTTCACAGACATTTTAAATGACTGCCTAGTGCAATAGTGGCTTCAATACGGTCCTTCTTGATTTAGAGCACTAACAGTAAGCTCACAGTCAGACCCTTTATTTCACATATGGCCCAGAAAATGCCCAGTAGGATGATCACTAAGTGCAAGCGTAGGAGAAAAAGAAAGCAACAGTTTCTAGTTGGCCAAGTTATCGTTCTTTAGCAAGGTCAAAAGCCATGGGAATTTGAAAATTCTCCTTTATAGCATTGCCATGATTCCTGTCAATATTTCCATTTGCAGAATGACGACTCAACTTTCCCTTTTTGAACTGCCCTATTAAAAGAGTGAATCTCTTCCTCAGGTCCCGCTAGTACTTTTTCTCCTTTGCTATAGGAACCTGCATCCCAAAACGCAACGAGGGGAAAGGATATGAGAACTGCTGCTTGGCTGACATGTAAATGCCTATTGTCCTTCAATGGCACCAGGTTTTTAAAAGCAACTCACCCCAAGACCAATGAACCTTGAAAGAAATTTGCTGATTTTGTGTTTCCTGTCGCCACTCTATGACACTGCTTCCCCAGTTTTCCATGAGCGATATCCTGTCTCAATAAGGCCTGCATTAACAATAAAATGTTTCCTCTTTCTGATGTTTCACATCAGAAGAAATAGCACCTTACTGGATATCCAATCTCTGATGAATTTTTTTCCTTCCTTTTTTAACTTGTCTCTCTAAACTACATGCAGTGCATCTTCTGTGTTACTACTACATTTGATTGTATTTTTTTTCCTTTGTTGGCTTTTTACATGATGCTTGTTTTTAATTTTGGTCCCTTCCTATCTGTGGAATTTCATTCCGCAGTTTGGTAGTCACCATTCAGGAAATCTCAGAAACTCAGGTTAATGAGTGGGAGCTCTTATCTTAAAGCTTCACTTGGTGAATCATATACTGGACATTTTAGATGTTGAGAGCCACTTTTGTTGGGTGTTTTTTATTAATTATTATTGTTTTTAAAAACCTACAAAAAAACCCAAACAAAAAAACCCAAACAAAAAAAAACAAAAACCAAAACACCGTTAAAATCAGGACATAGACAAGATTCAACCAAACTTGCACAGCCCAAAAACCCAATAAAATTTCTCTAATCTCAAGGATATGTCTATATGACTCAATGCAGCATTAGGCCAAGACACCTGAAGACACTCTCCTGTCTACACCCAGAAGTAAACTCACATTAGCACAGCATTCTCCTGGGATCAGCATATCCCTTTCTAAGGAAGCTCCCTTGCCCAGGAAGGGAGTCCCTCTCACTTGGAAGTACCAAAGATAGTTTGTCCATGTGTAAATCAATCACCTTGGTAGAAGGCACCACTACACCCAAACCACATTCTTGTGCTGTCAGGCACTGACAGTGTTGCTGTGCACGGCCAGCACTGGCCCCAACCTGATGTGTATCCAGAACATGTACACCCCTTGTGGGGCCTAATTTCTTGTATCGCACCTAACGGATCTATTCCCTGTCCCCAAAGGCAGCTCTGAACACCACGCTACCCCTTCATGTGCCTGCAGGTGGAAAAGCTGACATCCGTGACCTTTTTCTCCATTACAGCCTACTGTTTGGAGCATTCTGAGGAACTGAGAGACCAGGCTGAACCTCTGCAGAGTCTACAGTGCCTACAGCCGTCAGACACAGGCACACCTTATCCCAGGACCAGCTCTCTGATCTAGAAAACCAGATGTTCTTGTCATGTAACAACGATCCTGTGATCTGGCGGGGGGGGTGGCGGGGAGTAGGCAGAATCTTGCTTGACCACCAGTGGCCGGATGGGACACTGCACTGAGGGTGTTATTTGTCAGCTTTTACTGTGGTGTGTTGGCAGAATAACACTCATTTAAAGTTTAATCGAGCCACACTGTTGAGCTTAGTAAAACTAAGTGAGATTATTTAGAAATGCCAAATAACTGAAGTTTTCAAGCCATCCAGTACTAGTAGAAGATTGTGATTGTTTTACTTGATCCCTATCCCAAGTATTTAAGTCATGAACAGAGTAGATACCTAATAATTTTCAAGGTACTTGAATGTGTCCAGAGGAGGGCAAAGCAGATGGTGGAAGGAGCATGTCGTATAAGGAGTGGCTGAGGACTCTGGGTTTGTCTAGTTTGGAGAAAAGGAGGCTGAGGGGCAACCTCATTGCTCTCTACAGCTTCCTGAGGAGGGGACGTGGAGAGGGAGGTGCTGATCTCTTCTCCCTGCTGTCCAGTGATAGGATGCGTGGGAATGGTTCAAAGCTGCACCAGGGGAGGTTTAGACTGGACATGAGGAAGCATTTCTTTACTGAGAGGGTGGTCAAACACTGGAGCAGGCTTCCTAGAGAGGTGGCCGATGCCCCAAGCGTGTCAGTGTTTAAGAGGCATTTGGCCAATGCCCTTAGTAACACGCTTTAACTTTTGGTCAGCCCTGAAGTGGTCAGAGCTAAATAATTGTCGTAGGTCCCTTCCAACTAAAATATTCTATTCCCATATTCTGAAAAGGGCAAGTATACTTTGGGACTCACTGTTTATTGGTTTGTTTTGTAGTGTTTTTTTTTTTTTTTCTTTTAATTTAAGTAAACATTACCTTAAGAATTTCAAGCAGTGTAAGATTAAACATTAAAAAAAAAAATTAATAATTTCATGCTCAGCGGAAGACTGCAATTTCCACCCTCAGTGAGAAACCTGAGACTTTCTGTAGATTCCCAAGTGTGACAAAAGTGGAATGGGCAGCAAGCTTCTTCAGATAGATGTTGACCGTAAGGAACATGACTAAGTGGAAACAACTTGGTAAATGATTGTGAAACAGGCAAAACAGTGTTAAGGCAACAAAGCCACATGCTACAGCTCAGAATTAACTAAAAATAAATCGTGTCCACAGCACAACAAATCATCAGCAAGACAGATGGCCAAGAAGAGGAAAACCATAATTGTTTCCTCTGGGGCTGGATTTCTGAAAGTAAACACTCAATCTAGTCCCGACTGTAACGGAAAATAGAATTCAATAGCATGGAGGAAACCCAGGAGGATCATACAATGGCAATACAGTATTTAAAACCCTAGCCATACGAGGGAAGGGACCGGTGATGGTAATTTTTGTTCTTTCAGCCAGTGCTGAAAACAGACTGAGAGGAAGTTTGGTCTGCCAGAGAGGCAACACTCTGGATGCTGGGAGACCTTGGCCTCCGCTGGCTCCTGTTTATTTCTGATCTCCAAACCAGACATTGAGTCCCCTTGTTTATATAGTGCTTTCCAAGTGATACCTCTGTCTGGGAGGGAGAGACGACCCAGGTTTTCGTCACACTCTAAACCAAAAGAGAGCTGGCAAACAGTTTTTCAAATACCACCACAAAAAAAGTTGACATAGCGATGTAATAAAGAGCTCCAAGAAACCACTCTATGGTGATGGTACGGATCATAGCTATCAAAGAATATGGGACACCTGCCAGTTTCATTTTAAATGCACTGATAACACTTCAATGAATTCTACCATTTCATTAAAAGGCTGCCATTTGTTTTTTTCCCAGAAAGTCTCTGCTTAAGTTCCCCATCCTTGTATAGTCTACCTTTGACTAAGTAAGGGTCTGGCCAAATTCAGGGAACATTTTGTTAGCATAGATGAGATGATTGTTCTGGGAAAGTCTCTCCAGCCCAAGCAATTTTGATCATGTCTAATATATGTATGGAACTGTTCAAATGATCAGTTAGGTCCCCGCCTGATTTGGAGAAGTTTCCAGGCCTTCCTGTGTAGAAACAAGTTCATCTATGAAAGTTGAGGTGCAAACATATTTTCTTAGGAACATATCTTGAACAAATATGGATCCCTAATACTCTGATCCCAGAGCTAAAAACTTGCTACAAAATTCAAATGCGTGCTGGTACTTCTCCATTGTTTCCAATGCAAATTCTGATGTTAATAAAATCCATTTAGCTTTGCTGAGCAATCATTTAGCTCCTTAATAAATTGCTTGCCAAAGGAAGGGATTTGGCCAGAGTACCAGTTGATTAAATTGGCCAAGTACTGCCTCACATCTGGGGACAAATTCTGCAAGCTAGAAATAGCTCACAAGGAGCCACATGCCACAGTGTAACGTGGTCTTATCCTCCCTGCTAAACCTGAGCAAGTACGAAGCACAGGAGCTGGATACCTCAACTGCATATCATCCAAGAGGTCTCCTCTGGCAGGGAAATTCTCAACCAAGCAAATCCAACTGCTCTCCAGCATCATCCTCCTCTTCATAAATAACACAGGGATGAGAAAATACATAGCAACATGTCCCTGTGCCACAGCCACATTCACAATCACATTACTTTAGCAACACGAGGAAAGAGTCTTGGCCCATCAGCACTACCAGTTACACCAGCATGGTACAGCCACAGCACGTGCATCACAGCCAACTTTAGCCCCAAGATCTGCTGCTGACAAGGTGGAGCAACAGCCTGGATCAGAGAAGGGGTAAGTGGGGCAGGAATGCCCAGCCACGTGGCCACCACTGTATCACATAACCAAGAGCAGACGTACTGAACTACGCTGAGAAAAGAGGTGGGTCAGCCCTTCTGGTGTGTGAGCTAAATTCCGCATGAGGATGGTCACTGACAGTACCCATTGTGCCTGCTTTGTGCAAGTTTCAGACACCTCTGGCCCTCAATGGCATAAGTACATAATGAAAATGAAAAAAATTTGGTTTCTCCATTAGAAATTTTACTTAAAGGAATTTATGAACAACGTCACTTGCAGTGCTATTCACAGCCGAACATAACTTAATCCAGATAATATAGACAGGAAGTTATTAGGTTAGCGTGCCTTTTTCTCACATGCAAAGGATGACCTACAGCTCACCTCCCTATGGAGGTGAGGAGGAGGCCATCCTCTCCACGATGTTTTGCTGCTGTGTCCAAACTGCTACTGCATAGCATCACTGGCAGATGGTCACACTCCTGCATCTGCCCCGTCGCACTGACCAGCATATCACCCTACTTGCGTTAGGTCTCATCCCTGTGCATGCCACAGAGGGACAAACACTCTGCTCCTGCTACATGACCTTTTTCCAGAGGAAGAGCCCTGGGGCCACGTCAGAATTTGCGGAGACAGAAGGTAGGGTCAGTCGTTTCCTCCGTTCCTTGTGTGGTACCCCTTGTAACCAAGTGCCAATATTTCCTGTAAGCAAGGAGATCTCTGGACTGCATCGCACTAAAAGAAACCTTGAGCCTTTGCTTCAGTGATAAATAACGTTCAGAATACTTGAAAATATGAGCTGGTGAAATATTAAAACTCATTAAAATGCAAGGCCACTTTGGGGGAAATAGGTTTTGTACACTTCATTACACTTGCCATAAATACCTCAAGGCTCCTCAGGACCTGGATGAGATGAGGGGAAGCACATACCTTTCTCACAAACGTACGTTCCTTGGTTCACCGTGTGAGGAAACATCCTTCCTGCCAAGCTGTTTGCAGCAGTAGTTGGAATTCATCCCGTGCTTTTAGTCTGACCATAAACAACAGCATTGCATTTGTCTCTCTCATCTCTGAACGTTGTTTATACTCAGTTGGCTGTAGAGAAGGCTGGCTAGTCCATCTGGATTTCTTCCCCTGCTGCTTTCCAGGCTAGTTAATCCACTCTGTCCTGTTTACTGGTACCACTATGCACGGCAAGAAAGAGGGACTTGTGGTGGTTCACATTGGTTGGTTTGAATTCAGGGAGGGTGGGGGGAAAAAAAAATCTAAAAAATTTACCTGTATGCCAGTACTTTCTAAAGAGGTATAAAATGGCAGTGGGTGTCAAGAAGAGTCAGCACCATTTCTCTGTGAATTCAGCAAGGCCAGTAGAGGAGGAAACTGCACCCATGGCATTTAACAATACGTAAGAAGACGAAGAGAGCTCAGATCATGTCTGGGCACTTCAGCCCAGGTGTTCAAAGCTCTCAGCAATTCCAATAGAAATACTTTCATCTAAATATTTGAAAGGTCTTCGCATCCAGCAAGCTGAACGGTTGTAAAAACCTGGCCACTTGTCTCGGAGCAATTGGCAGAAGCACGCAAGGGACTTTTTTAATGGGAAGCCTGTATGAATACCTGTGTATACACAAATGCACGCACCAGGGATTGCTGCAAACACACAAATGATGATACTTCTGAGCTTTATTTTGAGCTTTGTAAATAGAAACAGAAGTCAGAGTGCAAATCACAATATTAGGCTAAAAACCTGGTCCCACATGCCAGTGATTGCCGCAAGGCATGCCTGCCTCTACTACTTTTATAGTGAAGCTGTCCTCTGAAATATTTTTCTTGGTTAGAGACTATGAGAAAATAACTGTAGCTTTCTAAGCAAGAAGAAGCAGGAGAGTAGGCTGGTTATTCTCCTGATTTCCTAGGAGAAATTCCTAGGCAAAGAGCTCTCTGTCCAATGTTAATGAGAATGGCCAGATTTCTGGGTAATTTTATATGTCTGAAACTAATCCTAGCACAGTTAATACATACGCAAGGACTGTCACGAAGAGTATTACAGGCTTATTCATCCCAACAGTCTCTCTAAATGAGGCTGCCATGATAACTCCAGACCATCCAGCCCCATCTGTGCTGCACATTACAAGGGGTGACGTCAGGCACAAGCCACTACTAATTCCAGAAACACCCTTTGAAAACTTATCTATAATATCCCTCAATCTAGTACAACAGCACAGCATTTATTAAATCTGATTACTGTTGTCACAGGAACCTGAAAGATCATACACTGCATGGAGGTATGTCCATTGGAGAGACTGGATGGAAACCACACCGCTTCCTGGGCTAGGAACTTCTAGACCATCAACATCCAACGGCAGCACATCTACATTGTGCCAGAGTCATCTCTGATTACACAGATTTACACTCTTTGTTCTATAGCGTGAAGGCAAAAGGGGAAGCTTCAGATGGTGATTCAGTGGCTCACTGGGACATGATCTGGTTAGCAGTCTGCTCTAGGGTCAACAATACATGACTTCATCACAAGTCCCTTATTTCTCTAGCGCCAATTATGTGTTAACTGTTCTGCAAACAACCAGGGAGGAAAAAAAAGCCTTGGACCCAGATATAGACAGCACATGGCTTCTTGTTCTCATTTGAAATGGAAAATTTAAGCAGGGATGTTTAGATATACGCTCCCCTAGCAGCTTCTTGCCTGCTGCTCACTTCCACAAGAGCCTTTTATAATTTAAAACATGCTTGAGGCTTTTGATTCCTCAGGAATGCTTTCCATTACAGCTGTCCTCGAGCTCTGCCCCTCTAAATGTCCCCAGTAATCCTACATGGGTTGTGGTTCTTATCGCTCCTGTTATCCTTCTCCGTTACAGGCTTTTCTTCCCAGTCTGATCCCATGCATTGCAGAAATAGCCTTTTGCTTTCCAAAATACACCGTAGTGAGGTACAGGGCAAACAACCTGACCAAGGTTCTCAAACTCAGCCTCTGAAGAGTGATTTCAGGGTGCTTTCCAGCCCAGGCAGACACCTCTCGATGTCAATATGCTCATTGCAAAATATGCACATTGTTTGACAACAAATAATAAAGGATAAACTTTTAAGGGGAATTGTTTTAGATTTGTCCACATAGAAATAAAATATTTAGAAAAATAAAAATTATCTCTGCTGTAAACATCGATTGCAAGAATTATAAATAAAAAGAAAAAAATCATCCCCAAACCTTCTAAACAATTCCTAGAAATAAATTCAAGTCAAAAACATTTACATGGCTTGGGTATAATTATCCCTCCCCCTCCGTGTCTATACTAGATACATTCATGGGGACAGATTTATTTAGAGCTATTTAGTAAGATTATATAGATACAGAGTCCAGTTCAGGAAATCCTAGAACTGCTGAAGCTGGGAAGAACTATCCACACATTTACTGTCCTTATTCTTTTCTCTAAGTTAATGCCATCAGCAGTTGCTGTGGACAGAATAAAGGTCCAGACAGGCTTTTGATTTGAAACTGCACGTCACTTTTTCTCCTGTGTGCATCCCCGCCTCTGGCTGCTCCTCGGCGCTCACAAGCTACGCCAGCTCTGTGGGCACGTAGAACCAGCCCTTGCTTCTCAGCAAACACGAGCAATATAGCCCTGTGCACACACTGCTTCTGGGTGTTGGCAAGGCTAATTCCACAAGGGTGTGGAAAAACCTAGCTGTACATGGGTACGGTCTAACAGCTCAGTCAGATGGTTTTATTAGAGACCATCCTATTGAAGATGGGCTTGTCTCTCAAGATAGAGCCCTGCTTATTTTTTTTTCTTAACAAGGCACTATTGTTAAACTCCTAGAACTCCACACTGTAGGTTCTTCTTACCCAAAGGAATCTCAGCTTTCCTCTCATTTATACTGAGCTGATCACTGATTGCCTCACTGGAACATTCTGGTAGCCAGAGACTGTCAGCCTGGAGGTGCCCTGCCTCAAATTTTCTTTACTGCACATAAGTTCCCTGGGTCCAGCCTGAAAGGCTGAGCAGATCCCATAGGTTTTCTGGGGATTTTTGCCAAATCCAACAGGGAAGCTGAACCTCCTATCTCCTTTCTCACAGAGCAATTTCCACGGGAGGATATCAAATGTATTTTAAAAAACTCAATTGTGCAGGAGATGACCAAGAACCATCTCCAGTTTTCAACAGGATGATGGACGAGTGAGCAACTTTCAATTGCAGAATATCAAATCTGCCCTTATGACCAGCCATATCTGAAGTAAAACAAGATTAAGCTGCAAGTAAATTTTGATTTCATTCCAACAGCCTTGGGGAAAATATTCTGCTTGGATGAAAAAGCAAAGGGTGGGAGTATGGATCAGCAAAATAGATTAGGTGAATAAAGGAGCAGGGAGAAGACAACTCTTGGAAAGGGGAACGGAAAGAAACGACAGCCTTTTCAGAACTTTAGATACTTTATCTTCTCTCCCAGGAGGGACAATCCCTAGCTTCAGGTGCTGAAGTTGGGAGCACATTTGCCCTGGGTTTCTCGTTTTATCGGGGTGGAGGATAGATAAGGTTGATGCATAACATCTCTCAGCTAGCAGCAACACTGAGGCGATGCTCTGAACTTACAGGTCACGTTAAGAGGCCTGCAGCTGGGGCCCTTCATCCTTTCAATCAAGATCTCTGAATCATAAAAAGAAGATAGCAAATACTCAGATGACAGAGCCTATTAGAGGCACTTCTTGTGTACTTAGCATAGAATAAATGTACACCTCAGCTTACCGGGCAAACAAACGCAAAGGTGTTAAGAAAGCAAAATAATAATGTTTTCAAAAAACACAAAAGTCTAATCAGAAATCCTAATTCTTAATAAGACAGGAACAGTGCTGGGGAAAGGTGATTTCCATGATCAGCAAAGGCACAAGTGGAGGTGCAGCTATAGTGGTAAAAATGCTTTTGCTACAAGAATTTAATTTATTCCGACAAAATGGTATCGTGAAAAGGAATCAGACTAACATGCTCTTTTGCTTCTATGAAGCAGTTTCACAGTAGCACAGACGTAGCAACCAGTCTTTTTTTATTAGGCACCCGATTGTAGATGTAGCACAGATTTCCCTTTAGCTGCAAAGCATTTACAGTTTGCCGTTAATCAGATTTTCCTTCAAAGAAAGAAATGAGTAAGTAGCCAACAAAAGTTCATGAACTCAAACCAGTGGTGCAAATTTAAAAACAAAATCATGTGAACTTTGCTGAACTTCCAGATCTGAAGTTTAATGTATGATTTATAGTGCTACTGAGTACAGTCATGACGCTGACACGGACCAGAACCAGATATGTCTTAAGCATTAACATTGATGGTTACAAATACATTCAATCTATGGCTACACAGAAAGCACTATTTGTGGGAGCAGAAATAGTTCTCTAGCAACTGTGACAAATAAAGCTTTGCTTTAATTTTTTACTTTTAAGATCATTTACTGTCTACTCACAAGGACATTTTCCAATTCTGAGGATGAGATGCATATTGGTCGAATCCTAGAAGACAGAGAACTAGCCTTGGCTGGTCCTACGTTGGAGTTTGACTCAGTGTTGCAGGCTTTACAAGCAGGGTCTCAAGGGAGTCTGAAGTCTGCACATCAAAGTCCTTCATTTTGCATCCCATAGTGACAAAAAGCCCTACATGTGTCCAGCCCAAATGCACCAGATTTAAATACAAATAACAGATGGGAAAACAACTCCTTTCAAAGAGTTGTAACAGCCTGAGGTACTAGTGCATTGCATTAATCTGATACTGAAGTTTCTGAAAAACACTATTGTAAGCTAAAGGATAGATTGAAAAAAGGTCAACAATTAGCTAGACTATGCAGAGAGAATTTCCTTGTCCTCAGGCTCAGCTCCAGGATATCAACAACTATTATCAACTTTTTAGTGCTTTTACATGTTGCTGATGGAAATAGCAAAAGATTAATGATTTCATAGCTGTCCTTCGCATGTAGCATGATAAATTACTTCCATAGGATTCTGTGTTGGTCTTTTGCTTAGGCACATGCAAACTGATTTTATTTGAAGGCAAATTATACCCTAGAAAGCTATTCTTCTCACTGCTTACAAGGGTGGAAATGAAGAGAATTTTTGTTCAAGTGATCTTTAGAACAAGCGTCAGTACCTACCCTTCTTAGGACAAGCATTAAAAGAGGGCAGTATGGTATATTATCTCTAAGATTGCTTTTGAAGCAAACTGCTACACAATTCAAGTGGCAGCACGTGCTGGTGGTTCACCTTCTAACGAAGCCGAGAAGTGTCGGAGTGCCTACCCCAGAGACATTCCCAGCAAGACACCTCTCCGCCCCTCTAGGCTCTGCGGTTGATCTCTATTAAAAACATTTACTGGGACCCTTCATGAGGAAAATGGGTACAGGTCTACACCACCAAAGCTTTCACCACCAAACAGATCTGCTTATTAAAAGTTACGGTTCTCTGCAGAAATTACATTTTCTGTATAGTGTTAAAGAACAGGGATGGGTATAGATTTATTCACTGAAAAATAACAGTGACTTAAAAACAAACACAGAAAATCATGATGGAAAAGACGCCCAAGTCCTAGTATGCCAGTGGCTTTGACGACTTCAGCACTTTCCTTATCACAGTCACAAAGTCTTGCCTCAGCCTGCAGCAGAGTAGGGAACTGGGAGTCCATGGTTAGTACCTTGACAATGAGACTGGTTTCCCTCCTCCTAAAATGTCTCAGGATAGCGTACACATCACCAAAAGGTACAAGCAAGACACTCAGAGGCAGGTTTTTTAAGTACTCAGACTTTGTTTGACCTCTTACATCCTCCCTTCCGTGCCTTGCCAGCCACTAGAGCAGTGATGCCCCCGCACGCAGAGGGCGAGACCCTGCTCAGCGCAGGGGTAGCACAAGAGGCTCTCGTGTTCAAGGCTGTGGAAGGCATTTGTACCCCCACCTAGGTTCAGAAAGACAGAAGCATCCTTCATGTGCTTCATACTGCTCTCGAACATCTTTATTACTACAGTTTTTATAGCCTGCTCCCATAGTTGTGTACTGGCAGAGGAAGGCAGGCAATTGGGGAGGCCCTGCAAAGGGAATCATGCATCAATGTTTGAAATGTCAGCTTTTAAACACTTATAATTTTCCTTCTCTGTGCCCATGTCCCCCAGCTATTTAAATAGCTCAAAATGCTACTAAATACTCTTAAGTGTGTCAGAAGAGGGGTATGGAAGAAGAGACAAAAGGCAAGAAGAGTAGGAGCTAGGAGGGATGGAGTTACAGCAGCAGAGGTATCGCCAGAAATAGGATGAGGAAGGGAGCACAAAACTAGAGGACATGGGATGTGAACAGATTAGAAAAGGAGTGGAGCATCGGCAAGAAAATCCAGGCTGGCAGGAAAAGGAAGGGAAGCAGCCTCTTTGTATTACGAACTTTTATGCATGAGTTTTTTCCCCTTGATTTTTGCACTAAGCATCAAGCGACAGAACAGAAGACACAAATAAACTGGTTAGTAGTTCTGGTTTTGACTGAGTCTCTCTGCTATTATTCTCTTTTTCTTCCTTTTCTGCTATGTGGTTAAATGCTGACAAACAATCTTGCCAAGGCCAAATTCATCTTCACGTCAGCTTTCTGCTTCATTGCCTTTTAGCCTTCTTATCCCTCCAGAAGTATCACCTCACCAGCTCTCGAAGACTAAAGTTCCCAAGGTGTCTTCTTTCCTTTGCTCAGCTGACATTCAGTCAAAACCCCTTGAGTCGTTGCAGTTGATGCTTATTTGGCAAGAGATTAGAATAAAAATCCTACTTCATTAACAGAGGTTTCTTTGCCGCAGTGCCTGATGGCCGTTGCAGTTCTTAACACGTGCAATGTTTTATGGGCTTCGGGCCCATAGTAAAGTACACAGAAAACAGGCTGGGTTTGTTTCTCCTGTAGGAACGAACATACGTAATGTTATTTTCTCTTGGGTTTTTGGATGGTACTGTGGAGGGAGATAAAAGCAAGATTCTAGAAGATTAATAGAATAAAATTTCTAAGCTTGGGACTCTTTTTCATCACCAATGCTACTGTCTGAAACATATGGATATTGAGATCAATACACTGGTACAATAACACAACTTCATATAATAGTACTACAAACAAGGATACCTTTCTGGGTGAAAAGGACTCCAGGGCTTTCAAAGACTGCAAGGAGTTGTCTTTTCTTTCACTTCCATTACCACCCTGTGCCTTCATGCATCTGCTTATCAGGAGCATGGACAGAAAGGGAGATTCACCCTGAAAATTTTCACTGTGAAGTCTGAGTATGACAGAATTTATAATCAATGTTCTCCTGCCCTCAGCACTCTCCTCAGACCCAGGTCCTTAGCCTGAAGGACAACGCTCGCCTATACCCATTCCTCGCTGGCAGCTGAGACTACCACAGATGTGAGGTTCTGCTTTATCCATGCCATCCCAGGGAAGGGAACATCACGCCAGGTGTCACACGACAGAGTATGAGATTAGTATGAATAATGTCATAGATAGAGCTGTAGTATCTGCATCTAACACCTGATTCTGTTTGTTGTGCTTAGAGAGCAGTCCCACAGGGACAGCAGTGTAGTGTTCAACATCAGTTATGATGCTAGGTTCCAAACCAGCCTGTTACTTCCCCTTGACAAGACTTCTCTTCTCTGCCATTGCAACAGGAGATAAATAATTTCTTTTTTTTTTTTTTTACCTTGATCATATGTGGGTTAGGTGTTCAGAGCTCAAACCACTTCCATAACAGCATCGCAGACATTAATGGGAGTTACTATAAGTGTGGATTAAGTTTGGCCCTTACCCTTCTCAGCTACAAAATCTTTTAATATATTTTGTGACTCTTATGATACACTATTGAAAATCTTCAGGTTGACATGTCTATGCAGCTGTGCTGGAGGTGCAGAGGTATGCAGGGAAACTTAAAAGTTTAATGAAGGTCATCGTTCCCCTTCTGAAACAACAGCAAAAAGCCCCAACAACAAAACTTTAACTTGTGGCCAACAGGGATTTTGAGATGTGTGTCATAAAAGGAGGTATTATTGATTTCAATCTCTTGAGGAAAAGCAGAGGACAGCTTCATAACAAGATGCAGAATTTCTATTTCATTTCCTGAATTTATTTCCCCATTAAGACAGAGATAATTTTATATGTACCGCTTTTAAAATGTACTTGCAAATATGGAAGAGATACTAGATAGCATTAAGCTTTTTCCAGAGCATTCTAGATGTACTTTCAGTGATTATTTGTTATGGTCATCTGTTATTAAAATAATAAGTTGTGTTTCACCTTTAAATTTCATCATCATGGAACAGTTTGTTACTGGCATTTGCCATCACAGCCCTTCCTCAATAAGCATCATCTCTCTCCCTTTCCTTATCTGGTGATTAGCTTCAACTGTCTTTAATGCTAATGAATCATTTTCCAAGCAAGATGGAATACTGCAGACAAACCTCTTACAACAAATCACTAACTCGGTGGAATCGTCAGTGAATTGTCCATGTGGCTTCCCATACAGCCCCTTGTCTTTTGGTACAAGTGGTTTACAAACTATTGTGCAAGCGCACCACTGTAGTGGGACTTTCCAATGAAATTTTGCCAAAATTTTTGAGTGACAAAAAGTTTTGAAGAAAATAATACTCAGCAACTGTTCCATCCCACATACGCGTACTCCTTATATCTTACTCCCATTTAAAGTCTTTCCCATCTTTCTACAAGTTACTGTGTGGCAAAGCTGCAGATATTTTTTCCAACTGTATTCCAATTTTTTCCAAAGGTGGAGAAGCACTGGAAAGTTAGGAGGTTTGGGAAAGGAGGTGGCATTCAACATATTTGATTTTACTGGGCTGTAGCCCTACAGGTTAAATGGGCTCCACTGACCTCTGGGAAACCATGGTGCCGTGATGTACAGTGATATGAGGTTTGTATGCCAGTATAGTTGCCAAAGACTTCTTAATGTGAAACCACAACTTGACACAAAGTAAAACAAAGGAATGAAAAAAGTGGGAAACCAGGCAAAAGGATTGTCACTCTTTGCCAGTAGTCTTAAAACAGTAAGATGGAAGCATCTCATGAGCTCCATGCCATAGAAACATGCAAAAGCAGAGAACAGGTGGGTTATATTCTTCTTGGTATAAGCAAACTGAAGCCAAATGAATTGTAATGTGGTCTGCTCTTTTGTCGCCTAGAGCTATGGTGTGCCAAGACACACAGTCTTTGAGAATAATAATTAAACAACAATTTAAAGACTGGTCAATTTTCTCCTTACCATCTGTTCTTCAACGCAATGGAGAATCTCCACCCAGTATGGAAAGGGCTGCAGAATTGACATATTGAGGAAACTGAGTTTACCAGTTGCTTTACATTTTTCTCTAGTGCTGCTGTTGTTTGTGATGTTTGTCCTAGGACTAGAGTCATACTGTCTATTGCCACGTATGCCCGCTGTACTGCTAGGTCAGTCCTCACCTCCTTTTCAGCGTCACTTCTGCTGTGAAAAAAATCAAGCCTGACACACAGGAGGAAAGCAACACATTTCAAAGCAAGTGGAAGGTTTGTCCAACACTCCAGGGACACACACAGCCCTTGTCTGTACTCACAAATATACAACCAGACTCTCATTGAAGTTTGCAGCCTTATTTCTCTCGCTCAGAAGAGATACCCTCACAGCACGTGCTATTAAAGGAGAAACAACAAGGTCTGCAGCATCCCTTCTGACCAGACCAAGACCAACTCTAGACAAGTAACTGCCTACTTTGCCTGTAAGACAGCGTAGCAGTGGTGCCTCTGATGTGCATTCGCCTCCAGCTGAATTGCGAAAAGGCTAGACGTTGGTTTTAGCAATCAAAACCTCCAGAAGCCTAAGGAGAAAGATACTACTAGCAGCTCCTCCTGTACAATCACCAGCTGCCACCCTCTCCTGCCCCTGACCAGAGTCTTTGACGTACTGAAACGCGGTGTTCTCCGAGACAAATACTACCCTGGGGAGAATTATGCCCAAGCATTCTATGGCAGGACCCGATCAGCAGCGCCTGCTATAAACACCACTGTTTGCTGTGGAGCTGAAGAATGCTGTTACTGGATGAGAAGTGTAACAAAATCCCTGAAAATTCCAGCATCAGGGCATGATTTCTCGTCATGCTGCCAAAAAAACCCAGTAAGAAGAGAGGGAATTCAGCTTCAGTACTGAAAATGTCAGTTTTAAGAAAACAAAACAAAACAATAAAACCTAGGAGGGGAGGGGAAAAACAAAAAAACCAAACCATCAGTAGAGTTACTGTTGGATCTCTTTCAACTTGCCTCAGTTACCACCTTCTTTCTGGTTTCTCTGCAATTCAGAGAAGCAGCATTCCCTGCCCAGCCTTAGCACAGCAGCCAGCTGGGCTGTTAACATCTGAGGGTGCTGGAGTTTTTGCAGAGAAATGGGACCCAGAAGGTTTGCAAAAGCTGCTTTCTTCAAATCTGGCCCTGCTTCATAATGTCTTCATGCATGAGATCGAGACAATACTTAGCCACCGCACACACATAAGTGAGGAGGTTAAATGAAATGCGTTTACATAGATCCCTGGAGTGGAAGCTCAGAGACTGCATACAAGTTAAAATATTACATAGCATTTGTTATTATTTCTACACTATATTAATTCCTTTTATGCATCTTTCAAAACCACTCCCTTAAAGCACACCAAGATAATAAAAGAAATGCTACCTCATTATGTCACAGTTTCTAGATTCTGCTCTTTGTTTCTGTGAGGCTTTCTTCCTTCCTTGTTACTGAGAATTTTTTTATTCGGTTATTTACATTAAGTCAAGATGAAGCATTCAGCCATGACTGCTGCTTCTTCCTCACTTGCTACAATCCTTATTTTTCTGTTTGCAGTACAGAAACCAGTCACATTTTAATACGAGGATGGTGGGAGCAGTAAAAAACAAGCAAAGTCAGACAAGCTCTCTACAGGAAAGAAACCACTCATCAGGAATGACAGACGCAGACAGGGAATAGCCAACAGGCTGAAAATTCATTGAATTAAACACTGAGCAGCAGTCCTCAGCCTCTTTTTGCTCTCACGCATCAGGCACTTAACTGTTTTCAATGCCTGCATCTAGGATCTTACCATATAGCCACCAGCTGGGACAAACTCTTTCCCCAGCCCTGATCCTCAGGATATTTCTGAACCATTTCTCTTTTTTCCATGCAGAGAAAAAGAAGAAATGATAAAAGGGATATTACAGTCCATGGGGACTCTGATTTGCTTTGCAGCAACCACATGGCATTGCCTGGTACCCATTTCTTGGGAAGTCGAGCCCTTGGAGTCAACAGCCCCATACTCAACAGGTATCTGCAGAGCACACCCAGTGTAAGAGCTACTCCAACACACCTTCAATTTTAACTGAAGTGGCATGCCTTGTAACTCACAGTTCACCCAGTTCAGGACTTCCTGGCCTGACTGATACCCAGTTCCACACACATCAGAACCCGATGTGCAAATTTGTCTGGTTTCAAAGTCCAATATCACAGTAAGCTAGATGACCAGCAAGAACAGAAGTTGGTGTCAACAGTGGAAGATGGGTCTGGTTTATATTGATGAAACACCCATTCTTCTCTCAGGAGGCATCTCAGGTTAGATGATCTGATGCTGTCCACTGCTGACCTGGTTATCAGCTGGGAACCTGTCATGGAGCACAGCACTTGCTAATCCAAACCTAACACAGTCACAAGCAACAAAAGTAGTTCCTGCCCTGAGGTTGCTCAGGACTTCAGTAGGATGAACACAGATCCTGGAGCAGTCCTTTTCCAGCACCCAGCCCTGTGCATCTTAGGAGTTAAAAATTCTTAGATATTGCTCTTTCAGTCCTAAGGAGCATGCAGCTAAACATTATCTTGACTGCAGCAAAAAGACTCCGGGTTAGGCAGCTGCCATTCCTATATGCAAGCAACAAGACATATATGATTAAGAAGAGCTTTGACAAGTGGGAATAGACTGCTTTCTGTGCACTGCCTTCACTTTGTCACAGCTTCCCTTTCCTGGGCCTTCAAGCCTTCTAATCCTCCAGTCTCATCAACATTGCTCCACGTGGGAGCAGCACTTCCACCGGTTTAAATCAATTTGAAAAAAACTGCCTTGTTCAAACACTAAACACTTAATAGAACACCTCCCAGAATTCTAGTAAGGTCTGTACGGCTCAAGAGCATTTTTTCATCTTCTCATTTTTCATGCCCTTGGGGACACCTCTCCAAAACCAGATGTAACATTTCATCAAGCCCTATTAAACAGCCTGAAGAAATCCCACATCAAGATTTCCTTCTGAACCACAAATTTGTACTGTTTGTATAGCCATTCAGTGGAGCTTTATATATATACTGGGACTCTCACCCCTGCTACTCATGAGGGACCATCTCCACAGGTGGGCCAATTCCATGCAAGCTCTTCTCTGTGCTATGAACACTATCAAGTTTATCTTAGAAAATCTGATTAAGCACATGTGTGTATACAGGTGTGCACATACACTCTGGAAGGTCTGGCAGTCTGTGTGTGTGTGCACACGTATTGGGGCAGGGGCTGCTGAGCTGAAGAACGGCACAGGCTTCTGGGGTCTGTACCTGTGATGCAAGGCAGAGCGCCCACACTTCCATCCCCTCTGCCTGAGCCCAGCCTGCTAAGAGGCGAGGGACAGTGATCACACAGGTCATGACGACTTCACAGACGTTTAACTTGTAATTGAGCTGCTACCTGGGTATGACATGAAATTTGGGAAACCCAACTGTGGTTTTTCGGTTTAGGGTTTGGTATGGTTTTTTAATGGGATTTGGTGCCTTCCAGAGAAAGCTACAGGGTTTTCAGAATAAATGAAATCTGGCAAAAAAGAAACAAACAAAAAAGCCCCTCTGAGTTGTGGATAGCTCGTGGATGAAACATATGCCAATGCTGCTTCAGAAGCAGCCTTACTCATTAATTTTTAGGCTGTGTAATAAAATTGAGACAAGAAGGGATTTCCAATGTTTAGAAATATCTCAATTCTTTTGCCAAAACAAGGACAAAAATGATGGAACAAAGTGTGCAATAAGCCTCAACTTTGCCAAGATCCATTATTTGACAAGAAAAAAAATCCTGACAAGAAGATTAGCAAGGCATATATCAGGCTTTTCTTAAGAAAATTAATGAAGATGTTTGTTTACAGCAGAACTGGGCACTGGAATTTGGAATGAACTGGACCATTTCCAGAGCATGAGGGAACACATGCTCTAGTGGTTGCTTCATCTCACCAGACATGACTTACGGTGAATCAGAAGCCAGAATCCAAACTTCAGGCTGCTTCCAATCAATAATTTGTTGAACCAGACTAATGGGATAGTTAGCATTCCCAGATTTATGGTGAGAATTATGCTAATTATCATCACTGCTAGATACTACTTTCTTAGTTGGACTAGATGATCTCCAAAGGTCCCTTCCAACCCCAGTGAATCTGTGATTCTGTGATTCTTCATTTAGTTACCTTGCCAGTAAAAGACGTCTGCTCATAATTTAATGTAGCCTTGTAGCTCAGCACAAGAATTTCTTCATGGCCTAGTGTATAGAAATGCAAGCCAAAAAGAGGAACAAAGACACACCTAGAAAAGGTATGTTCAACACTGTATCACATTAAATCACTAGCAATGTGACCTGCAATAATAGTAAAATATATATATATATATACTTTACACAGTTAACAGAGTCAGTAGCCAAATGATAGGAAGAAATGTTTATATTAGGGCATCAAAAGAAATAATATGATATCTAGAAATTCTAAAATTTCAATTACTTTCTTTGACTGTAATTCCCAAAGGCTCCTGTTCTACAGACCAAGACGTTCACTCATCTCCACCCATTGAACCCCTCTGAAGCACCCCAAAAGTGTGCTCTAAGCACAGCTATTCTTCTCTAAGAGATTTTGCCTTCTGTCTTTACACTGCATCAAGCCAAAACCCCTAGTTTTCACCTTTGAGGACTTTACCTAGTGTCTCCCAGTTTCCTTAAAACCATTAAACCTTAAACCTATTTCTTCTACCTCACCATTTACTGTAAACATTTTGGACAACAAATAGAGCATGCTAGAAGTTATCCTGTTTATTTGGACTGCATAAATCACAGAATTATAGAATAAATCGGGTTCAAAGTCACCTCTAGACATCATCTAACTATCACATTGCTCAGGGCCTTGTCCAGCTTAGTTTTTGAATTTATCATCACATACTCCAGCCCCCTAACCAACTGACTGGCCTTCCATTGAACTCTCTTAAGTATGTCAATGTCTTCCTCGTACTGTGAGGCCCAAAACTAGACACACCACTGTAGATGCAGCTTTGCAACTGCTAGGATAACAAGAATACTCAGGTCCCTTCTTCTGGTGACTGTGCTGCATACACCCTGATCTTGCTTTGTCACATCCTCTCTTTCTGGTCTCTCCCAATTGTTTAGTACAATCACTTGAGACCTGATGTTTTTCAGAAAAGGCTTATTTAAAAAAAATAATAATAAAAATTATATAATAAAAAGTGTATAAATAAGAATCTTATCTGATCTGGGCCCCAAAGAAAGGAAGAGATTGATGCTAAAAATGAAAATATCATAAATTAGATAAAATAAGCTGACTGACCCTGAAGTTAATGAAAGCATATGGAATTAATGCAGAAGTGCAGATATATTTCCATTTTGACTGTGAACTAGAGATCTTCCTGCTATTAACAGGGTAGGGATTACTGTTATTTATTACATCCTACTTGGAGAAAACTGGCAACAACAACAACAACAAAAAAACCCAAACGCATAAAGCAGAGGAGAATAAGACTTTAAATCCATTCAGTATACTTTCAGGCATCTCAAGAGGGATCTTGTGCCTGAAGAAATTAAATTTTCCTTCAGAACAGCAAAGTACCTCCAGCCCTTCCATGGTGCCCGGAGTGCCATGCAGGCTTGATTGTTCCATAAATAAACATACTGAGGGAAGGAGAAGAAAAACAAAGTGAATACAGGAACAAAAATACCTCCTGAGACCTTTTGCTCAGTCTCCTGCTGTCACTAATAGATCCATTGTATAATACTTTTCCTAAAGCAAGCTCATCAGACACAACAGCAAGACAGAAATGGTCCCCCCCCCGTAAGAAAGCTGATATGAGAAGAAATTAATACAGCCTGACCGTCAGTAACATTTGTGTTAGTAACAGCAGGTCGAGGGAGGTGATTCTGCCCCTCTACTCATGAGACCTCACCTGGAATACTGTGTCCAGGTCTGGAGCTGCCAACATAAGAAGGACATGGACCTGTTGGAGCGGGCCCAGAGGAGGGCCATGAAGATGATCAGAGGGATGGAGCACCTCTGCTATGAGGACAGGCTGAGACAGTTGGGGTTGTTCAGCCTGGAGAAGAGAAGACTCCGGGGAGACCTTATAGCAGCCTTCCAGTACCTAAAGGGGGCTACAGGAAATATGGGGAGGGGCCCTTTATCAGGGAGTGTAGTGACAGGATAAGGGGTAATGGTTTTAAACTGAAAGAGGGTAGATTTAGATTAGATATTAGGAAGAAATTCTTTACTGTGAGGGTGGTGAGACACTGGAACATGTTGCCCACGGAAGTTGTGGGTGCCCCATCCCTGGAAGTGTTCAAGGCCAGGTTGGATGGGGCTTTGAACAGTCTGGTCTAGTGGGAAGTGTCCTTGCCTGGGCAAGGGGGTTGGAACTAGATGATCTTTAAGGTCCCTTCCAACCCAAACCATTCTATGATTCTATGATGCTACCAGTAACATTTACTGTGTAAGCTAAAGCACAGTTCTATTTGGGCCCTTTGTTTTCACAGGCATCTGAAGCTTTTCTTCTTCTTGACCTGTGCTTTAAAGGCTTCAGCCTTTGTCTAAGTATCATCCTGCAGTGGGTTGTTACTGGAGACAAAAATTCCTTCAGTCTTGTGCATGTCACTTCTCTTTCTCTTATGGGATTTTGGATCACCTAGTTCAGCCCAAGGCAAGCAAGGGAGGGGCATAAGGAAAAGTAGAAATAAAGCTGTTAGAGAAGACTTATCTCCACCGAGCAACATATAGTCACTGTATAACCTCTAGAAAGTTGGATCACTTACCCATATTTTAATATTTACATATAGTAATGGGAACAGAGATCCAATGATGGTGTTGGGCAACCTCAGACTTGTACAGCAGGGGAAAAGGAGATGTGTGCACTGGTTTGGAAAGGACTGTGTCAGTGATTTAGGTGCACAAGTAACCCTCTTGACTCTGATGTAACTGCTTGTGGGAGAAAAGCAAGGAATAAGGGGCTCAGGAACAAAGAGCAGGTGACTCTCCAGATGCTTCCCAAGATTAGTTTTATTTTTACTACTGCTATTAATTTCCTAAGTTGTGTTAAGTGCCACTTACAAAAAGAACACAGACAGTCTTAATTTGTTAAAATAAAGTATATTCAGCGGCTATTTATTTATGCACCTTCTTTAGATGGTACTAAAATAGCTGAGAAATTAGTACACTAATTCATCATTTGTTCTGAAATCTCATTTGTTTTAATCAGGGCATTTATGTACCTTGGTCACTAAGCAGCAAGTGTTTCTAGGTCTCATGGTTGTCCAAATGGAACCGAGAAGCTTCTAGGAATTTATAGAACTGCAAGGCAGAGCTGCCTGTTAACACACTCTCACTAAAATAAGATCAATCTATTAAAAGTAGTAATTAAGAGGTCACTAAAAATTAGCATAATGTACAAGTTGCTTTACCCCAAACAGGATGTACCCTCATACATTCAGAGACAGCACATGGACACAGGAAGCATTGCCCAACCTTCTTGTCTGTAGTGACTACAGTAACATGCTTACAACCAGGGCTAGGGAAAGAAAGCTTTTATTTTAAGTTTTCACATTAAGCAGATAAATTGACTGGGATTAACACCCAAACTGCCAATCCAGAAGACAGATTAAGTGTAATTGCATGATTGTCCCAAAACTGGGGACTTGGCACAATTGTATTCTTCTCATTTTGTTATGGTCTTCAAGAGGAAAGACAACTCCTTAGCCAAAGGCTTTCCATGTGTAAGTTTACAGCATGCAATTATTTGCCCGAGAAATTTTTTTTTTGCAAGATCCGGTTTCTGAAGTTATGTCCATTGCTGCACAGTGGACCATTTATAAACAGAATTTCCAACAAGGACAAACTGTTCCATAAGCACTACGTTACCTGTGGAGGGTTCAAACGTGAAGGGATGATAACACCTTATTCACTTTCTCCCTGAATATTAGAGACTATATTCCACCACCACCACCCCCCTACCAAGAACACACTTTCCTTATTTGCTGTTCTATGTAAGAAGTCAAGAAAAAGAAAAAAAGCTGCATCCTAGAAATGTGCACTTCTCCCCATAACAAAGGTCAGAACCAGTGCCTTCCACCTGTGCAGGAACCTTTGCATGATACCTTAGGGATGCATTTGCCATTACTCCTCTGATACATCTCATATCCAATGCTCTCTGCTAATATACTAATATTTCCATTACAGTGCTCTGTATAAATAAGACAAGTAAATGACTATAAAAAAAAAATCCAAGGAGATCCATTAATACCAATCTCTTGTTTTCTGTTTTCTAGAGCATTTTAAAACCAGTTTATCTTTTTGCTGTATTTCCCCCTTGGCCAAGGCCCATATGCAAAAGCATTGGGACAACATGTCCTCTTTCATCTTGGCAAAGTGAAAAGCTTGTGATGTTTTCTCTTATTTATATGCCAAATGGATTTCCATTTTGCTTTCAGCAAACAAGGTGGTTCCCTAATAGAAATAAGCAAACATTTGTTTAGATTTTGAATACACTTGAAAAGAGTTCATTAGATACATGTTTTTAGAGGAAAGTTAATGGAAGTAAAATACATTTGCTGTTTCAATCTCTAGCAGGTTTCATGTTTAAGGAGGACAGTCTGAAATCGTTTCCAGGTGACATCAATGAACTAAACCTTCATATTCCTCAAAGCCTTGTGCTCAACAACAAAAGTGAAGTTTTGCTGTAGATCTTCATATCTGATAAAAAAATTCCTGATAGTTCTGATGCAAACAGTGAGAGACTATGAGTTGCAAGTAAGCTTTCCAAGCCACAGAACACAGCAGTGGACACTTATACATGGAGAGAATTAATTGAACCCTCCCACCTACCTTCTAGATCTGCCCATGTGAGCCACCAGCCACCTGGAGGATGACCAACTAGTGTCCCACATCTCTCCACTATGTGTCTGTTAAGGTAATAAATGTCCAGGAAAATTGTGAAGAGCCTGTGGCAATATTTCATACTGTTAGTAATGTGAGCAGCCCATATAACCGCTACTCTCATCAAGTCAGCAGCAATAACGCCCATTTCCTAGTTGTGCCTGCATGTGTTAAGTGTTCCTGGTGCATCCAGAGAGACCATCCTCAGATGTTGCTTGGAATTAATGCTTCAGAGAGAACTTTCCACTTTTTTTGAAGAAACAGCTTGTTTGGCCAATAACATTGGTCATACACTGCAAAGAGAGCCCTAATTTCAAAGGATCTACAGGCTGTTCTGCCCTTCTCTTTCCTCCAGCCTTTCAGGAGTTTATTGCACGTGGCAGCCTACACAAGTGACAGTTATCCCATAGCAAGAAAAAGTCAAGATTATAAAGTCAACCAACCAACCACAACTCTCCTACTCTGTATTCCTGCTACAGTGTAGGAGAAATCAGGGCAAGAAGATCAGTAAGCACAATAACCCTTGGTAAACCAAATCCTGCACTTTAAGCCTGACCTGTGAGAACTCCAGAACCTGCTGGTATTGCCAAGAAGACTGCTTACACCACCACATAAATACACTGTACACTTGCACTTCTATTCCATTTGCTTTAAACAAAAAAATCCCAAACAACCAAAAAAACACAAAACCAACCAATATGTTGAAAGCATTTACATTGTAATCCTGGCATATATACACTTTACTCACATTTTATACCCAATAATCAAAAAAATATAACCCTTTTAGCCTTTAAAAGTAATTCTCAGTCCAAAAGAAGACCTCAAAAAAAAAGATAACTAAATGCTTTTTGAGGGTATGAGCTATTTGGATGTCAGGTCATTCTACCTACTCAAAGTAATATTATGTTCTGTGTTCCTACAGCGTTGTGTTCCACACAGCATTGAACACTACTACTTTTACCATTTCACTCAAAGGCAGGGCCAAACACAGTGAAGGCAATTATCCAACCTTCAGCTCTGAGCAACTGAGGTAGCCTTGAGTTCTGGTTATGATCTAGCACATGCAGTTGTCACATTTTTGCTTCCACTGCTTTACAGACAGCATCTTATCTGAAGGTTTGATTGCAGCCCTAATGAAACTTTAATTTACAGGTTATTCTGCTGTAGATCATTCCATCTCAATTACTTATCATTCAGTTATTTACGCTACTAAATTAATTGATTTGAAACATAGAGGATAAACTTAAACAGCCATATTGTCACTGCTTAATTTCCACCTCAGGGCTTTACCTTATATATATACTGTAGTATAAGAGTATTTTACCGGGTATCGTGTACCATCAGAGTAGTGCTTAAAGCCAGTTTTTTAAAGCCTTTTTAATGATTTGCCTTATTGCTGTGACATAAACTGGTCAGATCAAATCACATTTTCAAACACAAGCCATGAAACTAAAGATCATATGTTGAGAGGAGGTGGCTAAAAGACCCACACGGTCTAGTGGTCAATCTGGTACACAGGCTACTTTAAGCAGTATGTCATTTGGATTTTTATTTTACATATGAAAATAAGTCAGGGCCAAACTGTGTCCCCTCAGGTTACACCAGTGTAAATCCAGGGTTGCCTGCAAAAAGATCTAAACAAAGAAAAAGGTGCATTGTAAGAGCCCATTTCCTCTGTCTGCCCAAGTGAGACACTTGCTTAGACATCAGCGATTCAACATAGCTTCTTCAGATTTCTGTAGAGTACATCCCCAGGATCACCTCTAATGTGTTATTTATTTAAATGAATGTTACACTTAATGGAGTTTGGATTACTTGGCAAAAGAATCTCACTGTGAAATTCTCTTTCACGGGGAAAGCATCGTCCTCTCACAAATAGCCCTGTTGACTTTATTTATGACTGCCATCACAAATAAGTTTCTACAATATGGCTTTGGTCTACAATCACCAGAAGACCATCACTTCAGCAGCCCGTTCCTGGATTGTTGAGCAAATGGACCGGTAGCTCTAGTCCAGCTCCCTACGTACTAGTGGCTGTAGAGTTTCATCCTACTTAGTCTGTATTTTGACCTTCCTTGAATAAACGTCAAATGATTGAGTTTACTAGCACAACTAATCTGAACCAATCAGTGCCTTTCCTCCTGTTCCTAAGAAGAGGAAATTTGTGTAGAAAAGCAGATAAAGGACAGATTTATCGTTTTAAGAGATGGAGGTGCCACATGCTAATATTCCCAATAGTAACGTCAGAGCCCCGTGGGTGTTTTAGAGAAGTGCTGTCTCCTCATTGCAGTTTCTTTTGCCCCCCAAAAATTATATGAACAGCATGAAGGAGGGAGATTGAGACAGTGTCCCTGGGAACCTGAGCTCGTATGAACTTGGGAGAACGCAGTCAGTGCGGGTGGACCATGACAAGTGTTGGCATTTCCCTCTTCTCTCCAGCAGTAGTGTTGTGTGCTTGCTCTCCGATCCAAGGTGGCACACAGCGAGAGAGCAAGCCCTGCCTTTGAACGGGAGCCCCTGTTGTCACAGTGCAGGAAAATGCTTTGGTGGTCCACTCTTCAATGAGCAACTTGAAGTGCATATTGTTTAGGGGCTGAACTGATGAGCAAATTGTGCTGTAATAACCAGGACAAAAATAGGTCTTATCTCACATTTTCAACAGAAAATCCTGCCTTTTGCACACTGTCAGAGAATAGCTAAACAGAGACACTAAACTAAGTATTAGCAAACAATACTTATCTGACCTGTCTGCAAATCAATCCAATTGCGTACTTCTTTGCATTACAGTCAGACTGTGTTTAGCTGCTAAAGGGAGAAACAGCAGCCCGTCATGACAACACGGGGTCCTGTGAACAGGTTTCATCAGCTAATGAACCCTCCTTCAAAGAGCCCAGAGGCTGAGGGAATGCAAGCGTTGGTTGCATAAGGGAGGAGAGGAATAAAAGAATCAAGTCTTTCAAATGCATCAGTTTATCAGCATTTTCAAAGTATGCAAAGCTAGACAAGTACCTTTTTCTCAGGCAAAATACAGCCTTAATTCATTTCCCTTCCCTCCCAATGAATTCAGCATCAATAAAGTAAGCCAATTCCATCTTTCTGGAAAGAAATGTTCTAATCCATTTTGTGTCTGAACAAAAAATTAATAGCAGACTTCTGCTTTTTAACCAAGAACTTCAGAACATGCTTTGCTCGAAGTCTGAAATAGTTTTCCCTGATGTGTTTCTCTTTCCTCCCACTCTTCTCAAGAGGGAGCAGAGAAATAGCCTTGTAGTAAATCTTAACACACACACACACACACACACACACAACTAGTTCTGTGTTTATACAAACGTGTTTTTCTAATATATGTCCATGTGATTTCAACTGTTATTTACTGGAACTTTAAACACAAGTCCAGAAAAGAAAGAGACACACAAGAGCAGTTTTTAAATTACTCACTGCAAGAAAAGCCTGAGTCAAGAAAGTATACATCTTTGTCAGAACTCCCACACGCAGACTCTTAAACTATAGTTCCGAATATGAAGTAACAGGCATCCTTGAGCAATCCTGGGTGGGAGGAAATTTTGGTTTCATTTGATAAGTCTGCTATGAACTGGTTCCACCTCATTCTTCAAAAAAGCGATCTGGTATGGCAGATCAATAAAAAGAAAAAAAAGTCCAAAACAAAAAAAAATAAAAACAACGAAACACAGAACTGCCCACCCCCCCTCCCCAACACACATACACTTCCCAGTCTCACAGTCTTTCCTCTCATGGCCTGTCTTCTAAAACCAGTTTCAAGACAAACAGCCCTCTTACCTTCCTCCTTACCTTGCACTCATAACCTCCCAGAGTAGTTAAGTGGGATACAGTCTAGCTCCACTCCCCATCTCCAGAGTACATAGAACAAAAGTGGAATTTACTGTTACTTCACTCTGCAGGTTCTACCTCTTCTTGTGCAATACTTCGCTCATCTCTAGTCCTTGAATTCTGTGGGGTGGGAATTGTGTTAGTCCTCACTTGTATTGGATCAATCACCCAGGTGCTCTGCTTGTGACCCTGTTTTTGGCAGTCCTGTGATTAATGAGGTTGTTTTCCCACAAAGTAGTGCGATACACATACTAGACATGCAGTCCTTTCAGATTTAAGGACAAAGGCTCCTCAGAGCTGCCTGTAATATCAAACCTGCTGAGTACTGAGGAGATGATATCTGAAGAAATAAGAGTGTGGAGGTCAACGTAATTCAAACAGTTGTCTAATCTGACACTTGACAACAAATATTTGCTTCACTGAGTCCAAGTCATTTGTTTTTGCCTTCTGCAGCATTATTCACAAGTTGACCCTATCAGTTACATGGAACTGAGACCATCACTGCAACTTGCCGTTTCCCAAAGGAAACTTCTTGCCGCTCTAACAGAGTACTCGGTTTCCTCGCCACATGCACCTTCACCATTTGTACTGAACATCTCTGACACTTGCTGCAGTTTTCATTTTAACTTTGACTACCTGTCCTCAGAATTTTATCCATTTTAACCTACCATCTCAGATAATCTTCTGATCAAGGTCATCAGCATTTTTTTGGCAGCCTACCAACTGTTCTTGTAATTTCAAGGTTCCCCAAGGTGAGCAAAGTAACATGTCTGTTGTTCTCAATAGCTGAATTTTTAAGAACTGGAGCCCTGACACAAGTATCACAACTTATTTCTTTCTTTGACCAGAAATCTACCTCAAAGGAACAGCCATTTCTTCCAACCTCCCACTTTTCTGTGGACAAATATTATTTCCAATATTACTTCCCTTTAAATATAATACAGCAAAAGGTGATGGCTACTACACACTGCAAGTGGTAACGGTTTTCCTGCAGATGAGAGATCATGACCATTTTCCTTGACAGAAAAAAGTAGTGCTGGCAAAGGCTCCAATATCCACTGCTTTTATCCATTTGCCAGTTGACCCTGTCAGATTGTGGCATGACCACAAAAGCGGTTTCATGCTATGGATATTGAGTATAGCTTCCTTCATTTATTTATTTCTTTATTTATTTATTTTAAGCCACACATGTTTGTGAGCACTGGACAAAACAGTATGTTTCTCAGCAAACTCTAATTAAAGCTGTAGCTTGGAAACAGCGGCAATTGGGATGAAGTTCAAGCATGTAGAGGCAACTGATGAGATACTTATTCAGTGAGCACCAAACAGATCCGTGCTTGGGACTTTCCCTGTTCATCTCTCAGTTTATTCTACAATTAGCTGCATATTTGCAAGTAATTGTCAGTCTTGATCCTCCATGCCATTACACTGACTATGGATGCAACGCCACAAAATTTAGCAGTTTTAACACATCCTGTTTGAAAACACTGAAGAAAGATAGTTAGCTTTTTAAAAAATATATATATATTTTTAGACAGCCCTCAGTTGCAATTAGGAAAACCAGTAGGAACCTCAGCTTCCCTAGCACAAGCAGCACTCACTCTAGCATTCAGAACTGCTTCTTCTAGCAACCCGCAAGGGACTATCACTCCAAGTCAAGGCTTGGGAGGCCTTTAAGTTTTCGTTATGATTCCATCAAGACAGTAGATGCAGAGCTTGGAAAGCCTTTCTGAACTTCCAACCACACACTGGGTTTGAAGCAGACACCCAGTTCATACGTGTGATGAAGCTCTTCTTTTGTATCCTGCTATACCAGTGCAGCAAATACAACAAAAGTATCCACTGTACAAGTGGCTTTCAAATCACTACAAGTCCAAAGACAGATAATAATTTATTTTCCTGCCATGATGCTACTTCCTGCGCTACGTGCTCTGTAATTTAAAACATCTCCCCTCCACCCCTTAATCAGATATCAGAACATTATCCCCTTACAAAACTGTCTTCAGTCTGTAAGGATCTATTCACTTCCTTCCTCCACCCAGTTTTCTCAATGGCAGTCAACGATTGTGTCTTCATTCTGTTTTCAGAGAGGCATTCAACTTTCTCTTCCTCTTCCTCTTAACCAAACAACAACAAAAGTCCAAGACACTATGTGAAATTTTAGCCACTAATTTCCAATGCTAGGTCTAATGTTCAAATGAATACCAAGGTAAATTGAGTAGGTAGTTAGTCTAATTAAGCTCCCTTTGGTCTGATTAACTGCAGTTATATTTCACAGTTGCTTTGTGCTCTCTGTTAACCTCCCTTTTCAGTCCTGTATAACTGCTCAGTGTGATGAGAACTTCACTCCACTGACTTCCATTAGGAGCAGCTCTCTTTTACCCTCTAGGCTTAATACTATTCATTGCCCTTTCAAATTTGACTAGTTCAACTGCAATCATCTTTCTTGCTTATCCCTAAGTAATACTAACCTCTCATCTTGTGAAGTTTGCCCGTCACAACATTTTCAACTGCAGTACTTGTAATGTGATAAGACATCTGAAGCTTCCCTTATTTAACAACTAGTTATCACACAAGGAGGAAAACAGGCAAAGGAAAAGAGGCAGGAATTTACCCTCCCGCTTCAGCTGGCTCTCCCTGCGCACAGAAGCTGCTCGTTGACTTCTCTCTTCAGAGGGAATCAAGCACAAGAATCAACACAGCGAACAGCCGCACTTACAGCCTTTCTGGTTAAAATAACCTTATGACGTTACCGTTTGTGACTGCTAAGGGTCCATCCAGGCCCTGTTAAAGGCTGTGTGATTTTGACAGCTGGTATTATGAACAACTAAGTAGCTACAGTATCTTAATGCAGCAATGCAGTTATGTATTAATGAGTTTTTAATAAACATAGTTACAAGATCTTAAAAGGCTAATATCGAGTATTTGGTTTGACCCCTGTTTTTAATCTCAGTCACCTTACTCTTGATAAAATTCATAAACTCATGCACAAAACCACTGACCTCAGTTGACACAAAACCAAATTTCCATTTTTACCATCACAGAGACACCATCAACTTAAATGGAAATAACTCAGTCTCTTCGTCCACTGGAATAAAAGCAAACCCATCTGAGAATAATTCAATTACAGTCTGCAAGAGGGACTCTAGATCGGCTGTGGATGGTTAGCACCAGTCTCATGGGCTACAGCTGTCACAAAAGGCAGCCCAGCTAGCCTCCAGGAGCATGAAACAGAAGGCTTGCCACTTAGTCTGCTTTGTATAGATGGAGGAGGGGAGCAGAGGAGAGGTCACACCAACTGCAGAAAATTAGCTGTATGAAGTCTCCTGACCATATTACGGATTTAGCTCTTGACTAGTAGGGAAATGGTCTTGCATCATGGAGAATTTTGCCAGTTTTTTAATTTAGATAAATATGATCCCAAAGAACTTGCTAGCAAGTCTCAGACACCTTTCAGATCCAGCATCGTATCAACTGAGGAGTTTGTGATTAGTTTCTTGTGCTTTGGTTGGGCCCACCTAGTAAATTAACACTGTGTTCACTGTTTATAGCCAGAGCATTCTTTAAAGCTCTAAGATTTATGGAGAAATCTGAAATCTCTATGGCAGAAAGAAGATTTAACGCAAATTCTTCATTCCATTCCTATTTGTGTTCTTCCACATTTCTTAATTTCTCACTTAACTTCTCATCTGGCAAATATTATGATGGCAAGATAAAGCAGTTTATTTGGATATATAAACTTATTGCCATAGCCAGCTCAGGGTTATTATCTTCTCATCCCATGTTCAAAGGAAAAAGGATGCATTTAAACTATTTTCCTGGTCTCACCATAAGGGCTCTGAGGTAAGAGAGACATTTGAGGAGTGAAGGATATTTACACAGTTGTCTGTTTTCAACATACACACATATACGAGCTGTTGTGCTTGATCTGAGCAGAGGTTTGGGAGCCAGAATATTACGCTTAGGTTTTTCCCAGTGAATTCTGCTTTAATCTTATGATGATCTGGACCTTAGTTTTCACAGCTAACCTGTGAACACCAAAATGGTCACTCTACACCCACTGATGCTGAGGGTACAGCTGGAGTTCTAGGCAGGCACCATCCATCCCTCACCTGCCAGCAGCCAGAGCTCAGAGAAAGCACCTATGTTGGTGAGGAAAAAATTAAGCTCAGCTTATTTTTTTGTTTTTACTGTACCTGGGCAAAGATTACTTGTTTACAGTACTAGAACATTTTCTATATTTTACATTGAAGCTATGATTAAGTTAAAAACAATAGTAATGATTCTGGAAACAATTTCCCTTTATCAAAGTGAATACTGTAGACACCCACTAGAATGCACTATCATGTTCTCTCTTCTTGGTTTCATGAATCCTCTATTTAGGAAAACTTCTTTCACAGGAAGGACTAGATGATGTCTGGGAAACACACACAAGAAGTGGCAGATATGGCTTTTAATTTCTGAATGGGAGAACTGCACTTTGAAAACCTGTTCATTTCCTAGGGCAGTACTTTAGAAGCAAGTCCCTTTTAAAAATTCCCATGTATCCTGGTAATATAATTTTAAGAGGAAAAGTGCCTCAGTTGTATTTTGTCAAGAGTATCTAGGCTGGGAGGATGTGAAGCACACGCAGAGGAAGCCTATCAGGCCAGGCTCTGCAATAGTGTAGGGGTTACCATTCTCATTTTTAAATTTCAGTTGGGTTTTGATGGGAGAAAGGCACTCAATTATTCAGGCTGGGCCACATCTGCATCTGCAAATGCCTGATGGGTGTTTGGGGTCAACCAACGGCAACCTCTGCCAGCTCTCAGATGTCTCCTCTGAAAGGCAATGTGACAATGACCAGGAGATTTGGATTCAGTGTGTAAATTTTCTCACGTCCTGATCTCAGCCTCTAAATTGTCTGTTTCTCTGAGCATGTTTCAGTAATGTTCACTTTTCCTACTTCAGAACAGTTCTAGATCAAGTATTTGATGATTAAAACCAAGTGCATGAATCTTCATTCTCCTGTCATGGGAAGACTGCTGACCACCACAGTCAGTCTTGGGTTTGGTACTTCTACAGTGTATATCACGATTGTTTTAAATCATCCTAAATTGCTTTCTTCTCAGTGCTTATGTCTTCTGAATAAATTGCCTAGAACTGTATTATATTTGGCTCCTGTATAGCTAAACTATCCACAGTTAGTTTTTCTTCCAGACTAGCAAGTCCTTACAGGCCCGTGAGTCCTTACAGACCCCATGACTCTTTTCCAGGAATCCCTATATTCCTTTATTCACAGACCCAAGCACGCTAGTCTAGTCTCACAGTAACACGCAGTGCAGAGCACCATCGTTCCTCTCTGACTTGATATACTGGCAGATGGGGGGGAGAAGTCAAATGAAAACTGATACAAAGGAGATGCATCGCAGATGTTCTAGTTGCATGTGAGGCCAATTAACTCTACAGATCATCAGCTTTCCCTTTTCATTTCCATTCTATTTCCAGTCACTGTGACTGGTTGGGACAACCCAAATTCCAAGACATGCATCTTTGCCCCACATCCCCTTTCCTGTGCAGTCTCAAAAAGTAAGTCAGTAGCACAAAAACAGATTAAGACAAGCAAAAGTAATAAGAATTGTAGTTCTAACTCCACAACTACTAGTGAGCAATTCTATATCCCTGTTTCAGTCATTACCTTCCACAGTTTTCCAGGAGCTGAGGTCCTACTTTTCCAATCTGTAATCAGAGACAGTTTGGCTTGGGAACCAGCAAAGTTCTTTCAAACAGTGTTTAGAGAGGATAAGACGCATCTAAATTATCTGATCAGAACTGAAATGGAAGCAAAACAGGCCACCTTTCAGCTCTGGTTTCAGAAGGTAGGGAGTGCATTCAGCTCCCGTGTCTCCTGGCTCCTGCCCATCATAGGCCAGCTCAGACATTTTCAGTAAAATCTTGTACCCCTGAAAGAGAACGGGGTGTCTCCTTTTGGCCTCCAGGAGTTCAGCATTTCATCCACTTCTTTTGCTGAGGTACAGTGGATTAGTCCTGTGGGGAAAGCCCTTTGCTTGAAAAAAACAAAAGACATTTCTACAAAGCCTGAAACTATGGCACTAATGGTAGAAAAGAGAAAGAGGAGATTCCCCTCCCTGCTCTTGTTAGTAAACTGTGTCTTTGTGATTCTCATTGAAACTTAGGATACTCCCTTCCCAGCTTGCTGCATCCAGCCTGAAGCTTGGGCAGCCATCCACATGAGAAATAACGGGCTACACTACTGAACAACTTTAGGCTGAGAAGTCATTCTGACCCCTCGGAAAACAATTTGCTCATTCCCTAGGTTTACTTCTCCCAGATGCACCAAAGCAATATTAAGATGGCATTAGGGATCTGGCTTATATGCTGTCTCTCAGTCATCTCGTTGCTACAGTTGCACTGCCTATGAAGCACGCATATTCAAGAAATCCCAGCTGGGTTTTACTGATTTTAACTAGCTTGTTTTATCATTGTCATTTTGCTTTTTTCTCTTTTTTGGGGGGGAGGGGGCAGGGGGGAGGTGTTTGATTTTTTCTTTTCAAATTTGCACAGACTGTTGTCTCAACTACAAACATCTTAGGCTCCAGACAGCTTTAAGAACAGACTGCAAACTAATGAAGAAAAGAAGCCTAAATAAGGAAACACGTGTGGTTCACCAATATGACCACAAACAAATCCAGCGTGAGAGGAGAAAGGAAAAAATTAAAAAAAAAAATAATCAGTTGAACTGTTTACGCACCATAAACTGAGTAGGGGATTCCACTTTCCCCCTCCCTCTAAGGACTCTAAGTGAGTCATCTTGACCAATTTACCATGAAGTAGGTTGACATTTTATATAATTCTAGGTTATTTTTTTTCCCCTTCAGAACTTTCTCTGCTCGTTTGCATGAATATAAGGCTAACTTTATAGTTCCTTGACATGCTGAGCTCTTTCTGCATTAGTTTCCTGATCCTCAAAGCAGCCCTGGTACTCACTCACTTTACCAAGAATTTTTTGAAAGAGCTACTGCAGTAAATTCATAATACAGATGAACTAATTCTTAGAACTTATCAGCACGATCTGCTTATGGTAGCATGTTCTAACTGCTGCTGAAGGCAGTGAGAAGGGGGAAGACATCCAAAATGGAGGCAGAGTTTAGCTTGAGCCCAATGTAAAGTGGTCCTACTGATGACCTGTTCAGCTCCCTATGGTACAGAGGCCGTGTGTCTCTCATGGCATACCCTCCCGCAAAAATGGTGCTACCAAATCTCAGTGTCACACACCTGGCTTAAAATAAATAACTACATCTTTTCTGTTTGTCTTCAGATTTTTCACTTTTGAAGTTAAAATCATAAAATATGGCTTGGCTACAATCTGTCTCCGTGGGAGCTGGAAGCTTTTTTTCCCCCCCCTTATGAAATTTAAGGTTTACCTATACTTTCCTCTTATTCCAGGACCTGAATCTTTCAGAAAAACACTAGTAACCATGGAACTAGGGAAAGAATTGTCAACACCACAACAATTAGGACTGGTTTACCTTTCTCCCTCTCTCCTAGCTTAATTCCATCCATATGCCATCTTGGCCATCTGCTCTACATACTTCTACTCTTTACATTTGCAGGAGAATAGAAAAAGCTAATTTACCTTACACTAAACTGTTTTGTTATTTGCTGTTCTTTGTGTTCAAATCTGCTTTTATATACATGTGTTTGTACTAAATGTACAAGCAATAGGTGTTTTGTGAAACTGAAAGAATGAAGAAATGCCTTAGGTTCTTTGGGCTGGAGGCATCAAGTGTACCAGGTGCCGTGGCACTTATCTGGCCCTCAGGAACAAGACATTGCCCTAGATGCGTTACAAGGATAACTGTGAAGTGACTGAAGTTTGCTGGTCTCTGTCCCAAGGGGGACCGGTGGAAAGAATTTGCTAGTAGACAGACAGCACTACCAGCTGCTAGAGAGGACACAAACTCCACTCTCAGCTGGAAAGAGACTGCAGAGTGCGTGTCTTATTTCTGAAGTGATGACGAAGCCTTGTCAAGAAAACTTTGATGACTGGCATGACTGAAAATAACAAAACCTAAGTTATATACCAACTTTAGAAAAAAGTCTTCTTTTTAAGTCTACCATAAGGTAGATTTATAAATTGATAATTTTTAAAAAAATAGATAAAGTTTTAGCTTGTGTAATACACTTTCCTCCAGATTCAACTGGAAAACAAAATCAATCTGGAGTTGTCACTAAAATGTTGCTTTAGTCCCTTTACATTTTTTGGGAATTTTAAAGCAGGTTTATTTTCCTTTCCTTTGGCTGAAACAGAACTTGTGGAAGACAGTTCGTGTCTGCTGCAGGAACAGATAATAAAATATAAATACACATCTATGCAAAGTAATTATTTTCCCATGTTTCACTATTACTTTTTGATACAGATCCCTCTCAGCTGTTTTCCCCTCCCTTCCCTCAGCAACTAAACCAAACAAATGAGGGACTTCAGCACCTGGCTCCTTTGCCAGCCACCCAATTCCAGCTCCCCTGGTGACAGCACCTACAGTAAAGATGTGTACACTGACAGTGGGAGCAGCACTCAAGACAAGTATGGCAAGGAGACCCCTGTGGGGAAAGGCAGAACAAAAGAACAGTAGTTGTATTAGTTTAAAAGGAGGTGGTACTGACATCCTGATCTTTTCTGTACAACCACATATGAAAGAGTTATAAAATTGCCTGCCATTCACAGTGCAGTAACGGGGAGAAAACTGAAGCAGCTAAAACTGTGGCAACAGAGCAATCACGAGTTTAAATGCAGTTCTCCCCTCTCCCTTTCTCCTTGGCTTACTAAGCAGTTTCCTCAAGGTCTTGCCTCAGGAGAGGCATCTACACGTTAGGAGACAAAGCCATAAAGGCAAGGTGGCCATTCACAGCCCCAAACATCACCTTGAGCTGGCTCTGGCATTGCCTTTGCACTGCCTCAGCACAGTCACAGCTGTCCCAAGGAGGCAATCACATCTAACTGCTGCTATTTTGATTTATTGAATGAGAAGGCAGCGACTGCTGCATCACTTTAGCTTTAAATCTTTACATGCTTTTTATTTAAATTAGATAATTTCTACTTTTACCTGTATTGGTTATCTAACCAACATGTCACATAATCACATTCAACTCTAAACCATGTTACAGACACCTTTTATAGACTTGCGTAAATTTCTTAATTGGAGTTCTGTTTCCATTACCTATAAAATCACAGAATCACATGCAGACAGTAAGATTTTTCTACCAACTTTTGGCTACCCTATTTATGCGGATTATAAATCCTAAATCATAAAATCCTAAATCACAAAAAAAACCCCAAAACAACTGCACATACTTATAATAAAAGTCCTTTAAATTCCACTGTCCCTAAATGTTACCAATGTGAAAGAGAAACATTACAAGTCTCATTTCTGATAAGTGAACATTACTGTAAGTGAAACGGTGTCTTAAACTCATGTTTTTTCTATAGCAACCACTATTCCATGCATTAGAAATCCAAGACAACTTTAGCGCTTGCCTGTGGGCTAGTACACTTCATTACTATAGATGGCCAATATGTGTCTGAAGACAGGAATTAGCATTTTTAATGATATCTAAGTGTATGACCAAATATGCACTTCCATCTGTGACTTGGCGTTAGGCACGCAAACATTGTTTCAGTCATGAAGGAGCTAATTACGTCCCCTTATAAAATCTACCTTGTGTTTATCCTATAATACACAAGTAATAATTTCGGAGATAAATGTTTTGGTACAACTGAGTGCCTCAGAGTTTTAGCCTGAGAAACAACAGCTGTGGAACAGAATTTATTGCTTTGGATCGTTACAGTTTGTAACTACTCGCATGGAGGTCAGATGGAAAAGGCCAAACAGCGAAAGCCAAGTCCCGATGTGTTTGAAGAGTGCAGAACACAAGCAATTAACATGGGCACTACTGCAGATTTCATTTGCAATTAGATTTTAATTAAGAACATGTCACTGGATTACATTCTGGCCCCCGTTACATATGCCTGTGCTGGTCACATCTCATTCTACAGGGAGATGACCACTCTTCAGTGCAACATATCCATACCACCCCAGTTTTTCCCCACACGAGGACCATGTGTACATGTGTACCGTGTCAGGCACACCTAGGTCCTTAGTTGAAGAAGCGTATGGTGCAAATTTTAAGTAAGGCCCATGTGCTAAACACACATATCTAAAAAAATTATTCTCCAAAACAAAAGGAGCTGCAATAATTTAATGGACTTAAAATAATCATGTTTTATTCTTTGAGACATTAAGCTGCCTTTTGCGATGGGAGAGATGCAAGAGAATCGATAAAAGGCCCTTTTCCCACCAGCATAGTACAGACCTTTGATGAGCATAAAAATTACTTTAGCAGAGCTCTCTCAACAGAACCATCATTTGTTTAATAACATCTTACAAAATTTCAAGCAGAAAGTCGGAGAACAGACATGAATAGCACCATCTAACCCATCCCCATTTCTACAATATATCCTCCAGTCCAGAAATTTGCCTTCCTACAGAGAAGATTAATGTATAACAAAATAACTTTAATTACAGAAGAACTCTTAATGACACGTTTAATTCCTTTCAAAAATTGATTATACTTTTTTTTTTTTTTTTCAATTTAATTTTCATATCCCTAAGCAGATCTCTGCCCTCTTTTCTTGGACACAGATCACAATATCTCAGCCATGAGCTGGACCTGTCTTCCAGCTTTGATATTATAATTCACTAAACTGTAAGAATCTTTAGTTAAGAGTAATGAATTGTGTTTATCTTGTAATACATGTTATAATTTCAGAACACTTTGCAACTGCTTAATTTATTTTTTTAATAAATTACTCTTTTCCATCTGGTTGCGCACTGAACATTTACTATTAATAATATAAAGTAGAGAAGTAGCCAAAAAATAAAGCAGCTACTCCACTGTAACTGGACCCTCCAATGAGCACTGCCTAGCAGCCCTATCTACACTTTTCAAAGCAGTTCAGGGTGAATCTTAGGTCCACTGAAATTTAACATTTATTTAAATGTTAGTTTAGGACACTGTATAAATCTATTTCCATTTCTGTAAATCAGGACTAAAAAACACCAAGTTGCATTGCTGAAATAAATGATGAAAAGACATTCTGAAATATTGACATGACATAGGCTTAAAATGGCCAGAATGTCGAAAGATTGTTACCTTAACATTTTGTCACCTTAAATTCAAAGGATCCATGATCACTTATTCTGAGGCAGAACACGCCATTATTTTGCCACAGAGAAATATATTCAAAATACTAAGTTAAAACTGAACTTAATAATGAGTTGAAGTGAAATATTCTACTCAATACTTTCCACAGTAATTTTGATTCAAAACAAATTAGAGCGGTCTCAAGAGCTTGTTTAAAAAACAAATTCAAGTCACTTTGACTATGCCCACTCTGAAGCTTCTCTGATATTAGCGCTTTGTCGATTCGTCCACACTGTTATCTTTTCCTCCAAATATTTTGCAATAGCAATTCACGTCACTAACTTTTCCCTAGGAGAGTATGTGCACAACTGCTCTGTATGCTTCGGGCTATAACCAACAGAGAAGGCAACAATTTGGGAAAATTAACAGAGTTATCACATCAGGTCTCTGCTTGTGCTGCACAGACATACAAGCTGCTCAGCCTTTACAGTCCCATGTTGCCAGACAAAGCCATCACTGGTTTTGTTTTGCTCAGCCTCTGGAGCTGTGAGCTGCAGTGGTTCCAGCTGTGATTGGCAACCAGCTCGGATATCCCTGCAGGATGGGCAGTACAGAGCTCATGTACAATCACACATTCTGAGCTCAAGCTAATCCACTTCTCAGAGGTTTAGGATGAAAAATACCAGATTTTTCTTTTCCTTAATCCCATCTCTTGGTAAAGAAGCGGTATTTTGATTCACTGATGAATTTGTTCTCTGCCTGTCGTATAATTTTCAAATAGAAGCCAGAAAGAACAATTATCTATTTGTCTATACACAAAACAAAAATATATTCCCAGCAGGAGCAGACTTAATGAATTTTTTTAAAAAAAGTAAAAATGAATTAAATAGTGATAACATTCTAATTAACACTTGCTTGCACTTTGAAACTTGCAAACTCACTCCAAGGGAAGTTTGAGTAACTGCTTCTGGCAAAGGGCAAGGGGAAGCTCTCACTGCAATTCACTGTCTCTGAGAGACAAAAAAGGTTGTAGTTCTTCGCTCATGCAAAACTGGTTAGAAAGCCACTCCCTCGCATTCAGGACTTTGACTTTTGGTGACCAACTAGTGCTCTATAGAGTAAAGGCGCCAGCTCCTATCGCCTGCAAGCCTCGGATTTCCATTACAGCAGAACATCAGTACTGGATCAATGTTTGGAGAGAGCTGAAAACCTTTATAGACATACACAAGTCACACTAATGTTCTCTTTAGATTTCAAGAGAAGGTTATGTCATCTGTATAAACATGAGCAATATAAATGATAACAAAAGAAATCCCTTTCCATCCTTCTCACTCAAACGTTCATCTTCACCGACCTCTGAGCTGCTTCTCAAGAATATTACAAGAAAGCTAGTTGATGTCACTCCTCTCAGAGAAAGCTGGGGCAAACGCTCCCCACCTAGTAGCCCTGACCTGATGAAATCACATAGCTTAAACACAGAATCAGTTAGGTTGGAAAAGACCTTTCAGATCATCTAGTCCAACCATTGACCCTAGTCTACTAGGTCCGCCACTAAACCATGTCTCTAAGCACCACATCTACATGACTTTTAAACACACCTAGGGATGGTGACTCA
>VYXH01002593.1:137873-210070 GCA_013397275.1 Burhinus bistriatus
TTCTCAGGTGGATCCTATCTGGGCCCATAGACTTATAGCTGTCCAGTTAGTGTAGCAGGTCATTAACTGCTTCCTCTTGGATCATGGGGGGTTTATTCTGCTCTCTATCCCTGTCTTCCAGCTCAGGGGGCTGAATATCCTGAGGGTGACTGGTTTTAGTATTAAAGAGTGAGGTGAAAAAGGCATTAAGTACCTCAGCCTCCTCCTCATCTTTGTTGACAGTCTTCCCCTTCACATCAAGAAAGGGTGGAGATTCTCCACGGCTCTCTTTTTGTTGTTAATGTATTTGTAAAAACCTTTTTTATTATCTCTTACAACAGTGGCCAGATTAAGACACATGCAGGCAAACCAGCAGTTCAGATGCAGTTGCCATCTTAGCAGGACTCAGCAGTTTGGATGTAGCACTTCTTGAACCAGTTTAAGCACCTCTGTTGGGCTGAGAGTTGGGTTAGCAAGTACAGATTCAGCTTAGGTCTATGCAGCTATACTCTAGACTTGCCACCAGACCAAAGGAAGTCTCCAAATTGAGAGCAGAAATATTACTTTCCATGCAAAATCACAGGCTGAAGTCCAATCTGGTTCTTAAAGATGTTCAGGATAATTTTCTAGATGTTGTGCATCAATTCCAAATTGGAGAGGATGGATAAGATCGGACTAACGGTAAAAGCAACACAGTGTTGGGAGGAAAAGAGCCAGGGTGTGCATACATTTGTGATTGTAAAATCAGAAAGGCACAAACTCATATCTAATCTCCACAGAAGACTGTAGAGGTATTTCTACTTATACAGATCTATATATATATGCAAACACATATATATGTACACGCAAACACATCTGCATATATGAACACACATATGCTTGTTTTTAAGTACATTCAGAAGAACAAAACCCACTAAACTATGAATTAGATGTTTCAACAACCATTCACACACAGTAAGAGAACACAGAGATTTGGAATATCAAATTTTCAGAGCTGTGTTAAAATGTTGTTCTTGCAATTTGAGAGTGAGCCCTTCTGGGAGGTGAATAAATTCAATCTGGGTTTGCTCCAAAGTAGCATTTACAGGTTGACATTGTATCATTGCTTAACACTGTTGGCTGAACCATCAGAAAAGCATTAAGGCAAACTCATGAGATTCCTACCAGCTCTTTGCAAAAAGAGAGTCAGTAGCAGCATGTTTGGCACTGCTCATCAGTAAGCCAACTGGTTTGTTTCGAGGTCTTCTAGGCAGCATTCATATAGCTTTTACAGGCCTGATCTACACTTGTAACAATCTGTCTTTTATGTCCCTCCAAGACATTTGCAATTAGCTAAACAGTCCTTGCTGACTGAAGAAAAGAGCAGGGTCTTCACGATTCCACAGTCCCAAGAAAATCCTTCCCTTCCTAAGCCTGTCAGAGTCCCTCAGAAACTGCCTGCAGGGCTCTAGTCAAAGATTTTCTATTCAGGTTGGTTCAACTTGAAACTGCACCACTTTCTTCATTTTAAAAAGAAAACATTTGTTTTCCACCCAACTGCTGCAACTACACAGATGCAGAGAAAAGCTCAGTCTCGCAGTCTTTGTTGAGAGCGTGGTGTCACTACCAACTCAAAATCCAACCTGCTTTCCCATTCCTCTTGCCCTACACTGTAGAGTTGAGGCAACCAAGGGGATGGCAAATACTGTTTGGATGGTTCATGCTGTGGTGCAGAGGGGGAATTAAAATAATATAGGTACGTATGTTTTGTGGAGCTGTTCAACCAGATCAGTTCTCAAAAAACATATTCAGTCAGACTCCCTGTTGTGCCTGAGCAGCCGGAGGCGGCACTCTCTGTTGTAGGGACAGGAATGAGCAGGAAGAGGTTTGGACGAGTGGATAGGCAATGCTGTAAGTGGTGGGATGTCAAACCTCAGCCTCAGGGCAGATATGCCGCAGCCAGCCAGATCCAGGATCTGGTCATCATAAGGCTTGAATTAGGATTCAATTTCATAGACTCATAGAATAGTTTCAGCTGAGAAGAGACCTTTGAAGGTCATCTAGTACAAGCCCAGCCCCCTGTGCTTTCTCCCTTGGTAAGGGATTTTGCTTTAAAATGGCAGCCATGAACATATTGTTCTTTTTGTTCCCACAACACGTGGGGCCTCAGGCATAAAATGCTAACCTGCAAGATCCAAAATTTTATTATCTCCCTTAACACATGGCTAAAATTATGATAATGTAGAACAGGGCACTTTTGGTCTTGTGTATTCCTTAATAAGCCAACAAAAAAGGTAGCAGTTAAAGGAAGTTATTATACACTGGATAATTAAATCCATCTCCAAACACCATTCACTTTACCTGTGACTGTTATTTCTCAGGCTTATTTTACCTAATAGTCTCTATCTGAACACTTGTCAATGAAGTGAAGACAGATTTGCATACTCAGCTACAAGAAAAAAAATAAGTTTGATCTTGTTTCACCTTAATATCTTATTTTGTACTATTTTTTTAAACCTTTGTTTTATTAGAGGAAGACATCTCAGTAGAAGAGGTTCTACCTTCAGCTTAGACTGGGATTGCTGTATTGCAATATACCTACGTTCAGCATGAGACTGTGATCATTATAAAACATCCAGCCAGTATGAGCCAGTTTAAGATACTGACACCAGCAGAAGCCAAGAGAACTTCTTTTTCTTTTTTCAGGAAGGACTTGGTAGGTTTCAGGTATCCAGTACATACTCTACAATTTGTGTAAGAGTGATTTGGTGCCCCAGATCCAAGTAATACAACTGCTCTTAATTGTAACAAGAACTGACTGCCTATCACTTTCAAATTCACCATGGCCTTAGCAAAAGAAAAGTCTACAAATTGTTGTGAAGACCTAGAAGAATAAACAATTTAGTGCAAACTGTCTAGGGGAGAGAGTAAGCCAAGAAGATTAATTGGGTAAATCCATACTTTCTCACCTTTCTCTTGCTAAGAAAGTAGACACAGTCATCCCATATGTACACAGAGTCACCGAAGTGAACGCCCCAGGGACACTGAACTGCTACTGCCAGAAACTTTTAAAGCTGGTTTAGTAAACATGCCTCAGTAGCTCAAGAAGCCTGTTCAATAGCCAGCTTCTCTGAATATTTCTGCTCATTGAGTCCCATCCCTGGAAGCGTTCAAGGCCAGGTTGGATGGGGCTTTGAGCAACCTGGTCTAGTGGAAGGTGTCCCTGCCCATGGCAGAGGGGTTGAAACTAGATCCCTTAAGGTCCCTTCCATCCCAAATCATTCTCCGATACATATATGCATGCACCAACTCTTACAATGTTGTGCTGCTGAACTACCACGTCCATCCTAAAATACCTTTTCCCGCCCCAAGGCTCAAAAAATGTCTGTGCAACAGTAAGGAAGGCACACTTTTCAGTCTCCTGGGAACGGTACAGGCTTGGCAGACAGCATGAGCACCATGTGCTGGATGGAGACACACAAGTCTGCTTGGCCCTGTATTTATTCAGTTAAAAACACATTACAGTGGTGCTTCCTTTCATACATCAGATTGCAGAGCGGGCAGAGGGGAGGAAGGAGGCATCTTTCTGAAGCACCCATATACTGATCTGCATTTTAGTTGTCATTAAACAGATGTTATTTTTCAGGCATTATTTGTATCCCACTAATTGGCATCCAAAAGTAGGAGGCTAAGGTAACTGTGCCAGAACTGAGGTTATTGCTACAAACATCTTCATTCGAAATGCAGCCACCTTTTGAAAATCTCAGTCATAGCAGATGTCTATCTGAAATGTGTCTATTTTAGACCAGTTGTCTGAAGCCTACAGCCAATACATACTTGTAAGCTAGCTTTTTGTCCCTTATTAATCATTTCCCCAAAGATAACTGCGCAGGCACTTGGTTGTTACTGCATATTCAGTAGATTTTTCTTTGCTGTTGCCAAAAGCTGTTCATTTTGTCAGCAAGGTCAAGCCTACAGGTTCTCTGTCACAACTCTTTAAATGTTTAGTGGACACCTCTAAACTAACTCACACCTTTTTACCAGTGTTAAATCCACAATCTTTTTATAAACTCCAGCAACATTCAGAATGCTATAACAGGGAGAAAAACAAAAGGAAATACCAAAGAGTAAGCGATTTAATGAATGTCTGGTAAGACTTACAGTACATTCAGACAAAGGCGTAGATCATCAGTGCAGCGCTTTAGCCACAAAAAGGCCGCCTTCTGTGGGGTATTGTCCCTCTTTCACGAACAAGAGTGCTGTGGTCACAGCAAATGAAAGAGGAGAAAGTACATTTCTTCAATGTTTGTGAGAGGTCCGTGCACTTGAGAACCTGCTGAGACACGAATAACCGCTGCTGGGCATCCTCAGCTCAGTCTCACTGAGAGCACTTCAGAGAGGCAACTCTGTCAGGCCTGGCAGGAAGAGACACAGTCTCAGAGCAGATTTTTAGAGTTTGTCATGGTTGCTGGGGTGACCTGGGTACCCTAGAACTTGAGTGAAAGCAGAGATAGGATCATAATGTTGTTTAGACAGATATCTTCATCAAGGAAGCAAACTACAGTGTGCTCTATTTTCAGAGCAATCTCCCCTGCTGTTCAGTTTCACCTCTCTTGCACAGCAGAAACAACAGAAGCTATCAGTGACATATCATGAAATCCTGTATTAAAAAAACAAACAAAAAAAAGTGTATGACAATAAATATTGTGGGGAAAAAACAGAAGCTCACAGATACCTCAGTGGTGGGTGCAACCTAAGAGAACCTTACTATCCCCAGTGATAAAACTAGGTTCCTTAAACAGTGCAGGATCAGGCCTGCAGCACTGCTCTTCCAGCAAGTCCACCTCCCAAAGCTGACTTTTACTTGATTTGGTATTTTATTCCTCTGCAAGGATTCCCACATCCTCAGAGAACCTGGGAGATTCCTCAGAGATTCCTGGGAAAAAGTCAGATCTCCAATTTTAGTGGAAAGGATTCTTCATTGATATCAGCGTTCTAGGAAAGAATGGCAACACTTTAAAACATTACTTCTAAAGGCTTTCTTACCCCTACTAAAATGCTGACAGTCTAGTTAACATCTACCACTCATATTCAGGTCCTTTTCATGGCTTACAAAAAGGCTTCCAGATGCCCTCCCTGTACACTTTTATCTAAATGCTTGTGTTTCCCTCAACAGCTGGTACAATGGGCTACGTTTTATTTTTGCCTCACAGAGAAGTCATGGTGCAAGATGGCAAAATTTGTACAGTTAGAGGAGATGGTCATATTTTAACAATACTGAAAGATGTCTGAAAAAGAGTGTATTGCAGCCCTAGCAATTGTCAGACCACATCTCTCAGTCATAGCTCTAACCCTGCTAGAACAGACAGCAGCTAAAGTGGGAAATGCAGTATCTCAGAATAAACTTATTTTCTACTTGAAAAAGGATGCTGAAGAATTCATTTACAATGCCTTTTAGTCTGTATTTTATAACAGAAATATTGATTTTTTTTGCTTTAAGCAAAGATTGAAATTTAGCTAGTGAATTCTCCACACGTTCCTATTGGCACCTCAAACAATGAAACACATGCTTTATTACCACTGCTCTTAATTCCAGCTTTATAAGCTAATGAAGGCATAGCACTCTAGGAACAGCTCAAAGCGTTTAGAAGATGGTTCTGGTTTTAGGTCAAGTAGCCTACATCCTCTTCATTGTTATAAAGCTGAAAACAAACCAAGTGTCTTTGAAGAGTCATGTCCAGAGGACTGGAGGGGACCTCTGGACACCATCTAGGCAATCCTCTTAACTCACAATCAATCAGACATAGCTGTTCCTGAAATGACAAAAGCTTCCTATGAAAAAATATGTTGGTGCTTCACTCTCTTTCGTATTAGAAGGATTTTTCTAATGTTCAGCCTAGATGTCACTTGCAGCAATTTATATCCATGATTTATTGATAGCCTGAAATAGGTAGAACCTCCCATGTCTTTGTTTAACATCCTTTACTTACTTGAGAGCTCAGGTTTCTCTTCTTAAAACTGAAGAACTCCAATTCCTTCAGTTTTCCTGTGTAGGCCGTTGTTTCTAGGTCTCATATTGTTGTCACTGCTGGTTATTCATTTGATCCACATTTTTCTTGAAATGGGGCACCCAAAACTTGACACTACTCTGCTTCAAGCTTTACCTCTGCCCAAAAGATGAAATAAATCTTTTGCACATGTCTTGCTAGATATGTTTTCCTTAATATACCACAAGATATTCACATATTTTCATACAATGGGGTTGTCTCGTGTTTCTCTTGTAAAACACTATACTCCACACCTTCTATTTTTTCACATGGAGCTGCTGGCTAGATGGGAGTAATTGGCTGACCAGTGGTAGGTCCTTATTCTTGTCCTTGCTGAAGTGAAAATGTGGCCTGCAATTCGTTTTTAATAAGGTGCCTTTCTTCCAACATACTGAGGGGTCCTTCCTTGTTCTGCCTTTTTTTTTTTTTCTTTTTTTTTTTTTGTTAATGTGAGAGTCCACATTTGGTCCCTTTTAGCACCAATATTATTACAAAGAACTGATCAGAACTGAGGCCAGAGCAGAGCCCTGGAGAACCCCATCCAGCTCATCCCACCATTTTGAATGTGCTCTGTTGATAACTCTTCAAAGTACCTTATACGAGTTTTAGTCAGCCAGATCACGTTTCTCTTGTTTGTTTATGAGCAAACAGGGCACAAGATTTTGCCTGACACCCTATCATCAAAACATAGGACTACGTTGTTGCTTCTATCTGCAAGTTGTGCTATCTTGTTATAGAGGAAAATGAAATTAGTTCAAGATGGTTTGTTCTTGATAAATCCACATGAACCATTCTTTTCAATAAACTACTAAAAAGGTGGTCCTGTTAAGCAAACCACACACCAATTCATACGCAAAAGGGATCTCACTGTCTTCCAGAGGGTCTTTGCTTACTGAACCCTTCCTTCTTGCCCCTAAGAATGCCACCTCTTAACCAGGAATAAATCTAACCTTTAAATTTAGACTTTAAAAAAAAAAGAAAAAGAAAAAAAAAAAAAACATGCAAGCTAAGAAACAGAGTGCCAATTCGTAAAATCTAAGTACGATATTTCCATGTGGACTGCGCTCAGCTGACACTATTCTCACAGAATTCAGTGGAAATAAATGATGTTGGATTATCCTGATTTAGCTTCACGGAAAAAAAGATATGGCTGAGGCATTACTTCCCTGATCCAGTATAAAACGTTTGGGGTTTTCACCCCTTAGTTAAATAGCACATCCACACACAATTCACCCACAAGAGAAGCAAAACGATCTCAGTATCCCCCAGTTATCAGCATGCCCAGTATTCCCACTGTTGCCAGTAAAAGTTGTTTTACTAGGGCAGAGAAGGCTGCTGTGGAAATCAGTAGGAGATATGCAGTTTCTACTTTTGTTTGATAGAATTATGTGAATGCTGAAATAGGGACACAATAAACAGATGAGCAGGAGGTATTCAAGAAATGCATGGAAATCACTAGGGATAGGATGAAATCTAAGTACTTGGAGCAAAGGCTGAGCTGGAGATGCCATCATGCAGGGCTGAAGAGAAATCAGATTTCAGAGAGGAAAATGGAGAAGACCTGCAACTGGTAAAAACAGAGGTAATTCCAGAGAAATAGGTAAACAAAACTGCAGTATTTAAATTCATGAAAAGTTGAGGGAGATACTGTATGCCAACATTTTATAACATCTTTAGACTTGTGGAGAATCAGCTAGTTACTTTAGACATGCACAGACAGAGGCACACTAGATAGTCTAGAATTCTATGAGGCACTGAAATTACTTGTAAAAAGCAAAAAGCATAAGCTAAACATCATAGCCTTTTTTTTTTTTTTTCTTTTCAAAGGAAAATCCCATCATCCCCAGAGAAGCCATGTAGCATTGCACTCATTGCTGTAGTAGCAGTTACATGCAGTATTCCTATATCCGCTTGCCGACGTATCCCTTTCAGAGCTGAAGTCCCCTTACTATCAGAGGTAAGAAAAAGGAATAGTCCCCTGCCCTGCCCACATACAGACATAAGGCAAAGCAGGGAAGGTGTGTATATATATTAGCACACATCAGGGACAACAAGAGAGAGACTGCAGCAAGTGCACTCATTCCTTCTTAAGGGTACATCTCATACCATGGCCAAAAGACCTCAACTTTTGAACTCTGTAAAAGTCCAAAAACAAGTGACATTATAACAACTCAAGAAGCTTTTTTCCAATGAGACTTATAAAGGGAAAATATAAAGAGATAAACTCATCTTCCCATCCTTATCCTTCAAACTATTAGCAAGATTAGTTTTGCAGTCATCTGATCTTTCTACACTTTGCTTGTGATTTTCTTGCACCTGTTTAAATTTACACATATTTTTCTCATTGCAACTCATTACCAAGGTAATAAGTCTTTCTTATTTCATTAAGTGAGGGAGGAGAGATCAGAAAGAAATCAGTGGAAGTGCTGGAAAGTTGATAATTTTTATCAAGTGAAAAAATAGAGAACTTGATTTTTAAAAATGCCCAATTTTTCACTTAGCTACTCATACAGATTAAATCACAAAGATACGAGAGCTTTATTTTTAACACAAGTATATGTCTTCCGAAGACGGGTTTGTATTTCTTCTTCAAATACTTTCTCCCAAATTAGATTTTTAAGTGGAAATGCATGTATCATTTCAGTTTATATCGAATGAGTGCTGCTGAATACTGAATTTACTGCCGACTACTCCATTTCCTGCAAATATCAGAATTCTTGCCACAGCCCTCCAAAAATTGCTCCTTGATTGTAAAGGATGCCCTAGAGCTAAGCTGGGAAAGAAGGGAAAAGGTTAGGACAGGACAGAGAAAAGAGTCTGTGGCTACTTTTTCCCCTGAGCTTTAGAAACCTGTCCTTGTTGTGACTTGTGCCAACATCCTCAACGAAGTGTAGAGTGCTCTATTCCTCTGAAGTTTGCCTCCAAAAGAAAGTGACAGCTTTTACCAACAGGATCATCAGCTCATCAGCATGGAAGAACCTGGCTAAAAATAATGTAATAACTTATCTACAAGCTAATGATCTTTATCAGCACAGGTTTGTGGAAAACCGATCTTTCTGAACCAAGAGGCTCAATGGCGGGGGAAGGCTGTTAGTTTAATTTCTGGAAGGAATCCAAAAGCAGAGTTCTAGAAGCTATTTAACCTGATCTCGTGCAACATCATCATTAACTGACTCAAACAATACCAAAAGCTAGCAGCATATCACATCTACAGTTGATTAAAAGCTGGCTGGCAGATCTCCAGGATTACTGTAAACGAGAAACCTCTGCTGGGGATTTATACTTCTACTGAGGTTTCTCACATACTTTCAGATGTCTGACAGAAAAAAAGAAAAAAACCTCTTGCTGATAGATTTATGAAAAGGGATCAAAAGTTATCTCTGTATTTTTCCACCTTTTTTTTGTTATAAGCTGGGCAAAAAGAAATTATGGCCACAAGTAAAACATACAAATGGGAAGAAAGTTCTGCCTACATAACAGCTCCTCTCCTGGATAGCCATAATGATCAAAAAGATTTGGGAGGGACTGTAGAAAAGACTTTTGACATAGGAATTCAGCCAAGCACTCCCTTCACAGTGTGGTGATCCAACTGTTTAATGCAATCCTTGAATGTATAATTAAGGGACAGCTAAGAAGAAAGGAAATGGCTCTTGGGTAGTGGTGAGAAAGAGGTCCTGTTCTGTTTCAAAGGTGTCTTTCTGTCCAGTTCTGACACCATCTGGGGAAAACAATAGCGTACAGGAAAAGGTTTAGAAAAGAGCACGAGTTGTTAAAATATTGGGAAACCTGGCTCATAGCCCTGTCTTTATAACTTCTCAAAGGAAAGGTCCAGAAATAACTGTATCAAAGAGTACAACTATCTACATGGAGAACAGAACTTCATTGAAGGTTTCTCCAGTATGGCAAACAAAGGTGTAAGAACTTCCAATGCTTGGAAGACACACATATATACACCAAGTTTGAAAAAGAAGCAGTCGTGAAAAACTATCCAGGTTCTCGTAGGATTCTCACCTCTGGAACTGCCAGAATTTCACAGAATGACAGCTTTCTGTTAAAAATAGTCTGAAGGTCAGTTAGCCCAACCCTCTGCTCAAGGCAGGATAACTTCAAAGTTAGATCAGATTGCTCAGGGTCCTGTCTAGCTGAGTTTTGAGTATCTTTAAGGATGGAAACTTCATAACCTCTCTGGGTGACATGTTCCATTGTTCAACAACCCTTAATAAGAATTTCTTTCCCAACAAGAAATAGGAACTTTCCTTGATCCATTTCTTATCCATTGCTGCTTGTCCTTTACCATTCACCCCTGAGAAGACTCTGGCTTCATATTTTCTAATAATCACCCACTACGCTGTTCAAGATGGCAAGTATTCCACCTCAACCTTCTCTTCTTCAGGATTAAGAAACCCATTTCCCTCAGCCTCCTCTAGAATGTCATATGTTTCAGCTTCTTAATCATCTCAGTTGTCCTCCTTTGGACCCTCTCTTGGCTGGGAGGGTAGGAGCGGGTGAAAATAGAGACATGACTCTAGAGGCAGTCTCAAAAACGCAGGGTAGAGTAGAATAAATGTATCAACCTGCTGGTTATGCTCTTACTAACTGACCAGTATGCTGCAAGACTTCATTGTTGAAAGGACACACTTCTGACTCATGTTCAATCTGCTACTCACTAGGACCCTCCAGATCTTTTTCTGCAGGGTTGTTACCTGCTCAGCCCATTGATAGCCTGTACTGAGGCATGGGGCTGTTCCACCCTGGATGCAGGACTCGGCACTTTTCTTCATTGAATTTAACAAGTTTCCCATCAGCCAACTTGTCCAGCCTTTTGAGTTCTTTCTGAATGGTAGCCCGCCCTTTAGCTATCAGTGCCCCTCCCACCCCAGCTTGGTGTCATCCTCAAGCTTGGGAGGCACTCTTTTCCATCATTCAGGTTGCTGATGAAGACATTAAAAGTGGTGGAACACCACTCAGGACTGATTGCCAGCTACATGTTGAACTAGCGCCCACTACCTTCTGAGCCCAATGGCCCATCAGGTTTTTCATGCACTCTGTAGCCCACTGATCTAGTCAATATCTCCCCAGTTCTGTTATAAGAATTAGGAGATTGTATCAGCTGGTCTGCTCAAGATAAACAATGTTTACTACTCTCCCTTCTCCACCCAGCCAGTTGCCATTTCATCAGAGAAGGCAAACCAGATCATCAGGCATTATTTGCTCTTGGTATATCTGTGCTGACTATTCCCAACGACCTTCTTATTCTTCCTGTGCTTGGAAATGACTGGACTTGCTCCACGATATTCCCAAGACTACAGTGAAGCTAAGCAGCTTGCAATTTCTCAGTTTCTGGTTTTCCTTCTCAGTTCTTCTGCTATAGTAATCATAGCTTGTCTACCCAATAAGCGTTTAGCTAGAAGCATTAAAAAAAGAACACTGGAACAATAAACAATTAGATCTAGGTGGATAAGGACAAACATGATCCTTAATTTTCCTGCTTCTAGTCATGTTGGCTACCGGTCAAAAAGAAAATAGACAATATGCGATGTGTCATTTGACTCTGGGCAAATTGGATCTTGGCTGCTGTGAAATCCAGGTTAGACTGGGCAAGAACAGCAAAATGGTATGAAGATGCATATACTTATTTTCTCTTGTTCCTACAATCCTTTAAATCTCACTACTCCACTGTTTCTTCCAGACTTCTTTGTTGTCCCCTCTGTGATTGGTATTTACCACTTAGTTGGGAAAAATACACAAAACCAACTATTTGGTTTGTGTATCCAATTAATTCCCCCAAATAAATAAATAAACAAACCCCACAGTATTATAGTAAGGAGTGGGGACACACTTTGTCTACAATCGTTTACAAAGAATATTTGACAAATCACTTTTCTGCCAGCAGTTAGAGTACAGACCTTCAGAATTGAGAACTATATTGGTTTTAGTCAAATGTGAAGGATATGGCTTCGATGATCCTGCTGTATTGATTCTGTCTTACTCTTAAGTCCGCCTAGTGCAGAAGAGATTTGTAACATCAATATTAAGGCTGGAGTGAATGCAGCATAAATGCAAAGATATATTTGTAAAAGGAGTAGAAGAAACAACAGAGCAAGGGTTAGCAGTGACATGCAACAACAGACAGGGCAAAATTAACAGTCATAGAACTAGTAAACACTAAAGAATGCGCTGCATCTACCGAGATCATGGCAGGGATGACTCAGTAGCTGAAGGCCTGTGCTGTGGTGCCATTTCGCTTCCTGTTATTCAAACAAGAAAACAGTATGCAGCTAGAAGATGCCCAAAACAAGAAAACGAAACAGGCGGAGACCTAAACCTAAGATTTCTGAAGGGTAAAACAAGCAGACCTCTTAGATGAAAGATCAGAGGCACAGTAGCCAGCATTCGTGTTTCCCCAACCTCACCCAGAAGACAATAAATGCTTAGAATGAAGTTAAGCATGCTGTTGCAGGGACTATTACCGTGCACTGAGAAATCATTGGTATTCAGAAAAAGCAGAAAATGATTCACACATATCACCAGTTGTAGCAGGAATTATTCTCTGCCAGTCATTTGTCACTATAAAAAGGTTACAAAAATTACAGTTTTCATATTCAAACTCCAGAACTACTTGGAGCTACTACTTTCAGCTTTAGTTACGATGATCATCAAATCTTTGCCTTCTGTATCTTTAGAATGAGATAATTTGGATTTTGCTAAATGATGACAGCCACATCTGTTTAATTTTCATTGCATTACTAACACATTGACCCAGAAAAGGTTTAAAGCGCTCATTCTCATGTTCCCCACATACAGTGCCCAGGTCACCTTGTGGTTCAAGCCCTTGAGCCACTTGCCACCACCCTGCTGCAAAGAGCAAACTTCCCTGTCACTTTTCTGGCTCAAGAAAGTGTCCAGCCAAAGCTTCCTTACTCCACACTTGATTTTAGCACAAGTCAGTAAGATACTTTCAGGAAAGCACCTTTGGATCCATTTTAAAATCCTCCACTAAGCAAACTGCATTGAAAGTGTTATAAAAGTCAAACCCATCCCTTCCCTTGTGATTTGTGGTTTGTATTAACACTTGGTAGGTGTGTGGGTGGACACAACACAAACAGCGCGCTTCACCTTGTGGGAAAAAGCATAAGGGAAAACCCAATAGGACATTTGGTTTACAAAAGGAAGTTGACAGAGTGATGAGTTATCCTTTTCCCAGTAAAAGGTACCATGCTTTTTAAAATAAAACTAAAATAAAAATGTAAGTAGTTCACACTTATGAAAGCCCAAAGAAACACATTCAAAGGCTAACGCTACCAGCTCCTGTGTGTAGTCAGTTTGTCTGGAACCGTAGCATATCTTAATATTTCAGCTTTTGTCTGTGCCACTTATGTGCAGCTCATAAGAAAGAGACAGGAAGAGGAGCTGTGTCCTTTCATCACCTGCATGGCACTGCAGAGATGTTCAGTAGCTTGCATTGATCAGGAGTCAAACGGCATTATGTTGTCCACCTGTCAGCTTTCAGCATGACTTTTAGGCCTCAGGAAAGGAGAAACACTTTCCTGCTAAGCAGTGCTTCCTCTGCCTCCCAGCAAGCATTAACTATTGCAACTATAGCTGTTACAGTGCTATGTAATTCCATGTAGTTGCAACAATTTGTGTTGATCAAAAATTTGCTATGAGGAATCTGGCAAAGCGATGCTAGAAGATGACAACAGTACCTACGTACTGACAAGAGCAAAACAAAAACATTAAGCACACATGGAAGGTTATATAAAAATAAGTTGCCAGATATTTTGCAATGTATACTACAAACACATCAACAGCCTTCAAAATGCAGATAAGCTTGTGTTAGAATATTTGTACCAGGTCAAGGGAGGTGATTCTGCCCCTCTACTCCACTCTCATGAGACCCCACCTGGAGTACTGCATCCAGCTCTGGGGCCCCCAGCATGAGAAGGACATGGACCTGTTGGAGTGAGGTCAGAGGAGAGTCATGAAGGTGGTCAGAGGGCTGGAGCACCTCTGCTATGAAGACAAGCTGAGACAGTTGGGGTTGTTCAGCCTGGAGAAGAGAAGGCTCCAGGGAGACCTTATAGCAGCCTTCCAGTACCTAAAGGGGTCTACGGGAAAGATGGGGAGGGACTCTTTATCAAGGAGTGTAGTGACAGGACAAGGGGTGATGCTTTTAAACTGAAAGAGGGTAGATTTAGATTAGCTATTAGGAAGAAATTCTTTACTGTGAGGGTGGTGAGACACTGGAACAGGTTGCCCACAGAAGTTGTGGATACCCCATCCCTGGAAGTGTTCAAAGCCAGATTGGATGGGGCTTTGAGCAACCTGGTCTAGTGGGAGGTGACCCTTGCCACGGCAGGAGGGTTGGAAGTAGATGGTCTTCAGGGTCCCTTCCAACTCTAACCATTCCTTGATTCTATGAAAACTCAATTTCCCTTAAATTTAGTATGTATGGATGTGAATGTCTATAAAGATTTCCTTGGGGGTCTGTGTTATCTTACTAGGGCTGTAGTTCACCAGATTTGAGAATTCAGTAGAGTTTTCATATGAAAGATGCAAGACCCAGGCATAAAGAGAATATATTGTTCCCTGAGGTATATGGCTGTTTTTGACAGAAAATCCATTAGCTTCTTAAAATAAAATAAATAAAATATAAAGAGTCTACTGCAGCATCCCAACTGGAGTCACAGCAGCCTTTGTTTTGGCAGATTTTCACAAAAAACACAGAGTTTTAAGAGTTTGTGCAGGTCTTGCTCCACGCTGCCATTTAAGAGTATGAGAAAAACATTCTCCCATCCACCCGCCACCACCTGCAGGGAAGGCAGGCTACACAGAATCACAGGGAACACAACTGTCTCCTTGTCCTTCCCCTACCAAATTGCCAAATTCTGTGATACTCCCTCCTGTGCCACGTTGCTTCCTTGTCACCCCTTCTCCTAGCAAAGGGCAGATCACACAGCTACCCGTGTATTTGGAGCACAAAAAAACAGTGCTATTATCACAGTCATTCTCACAGACAGAAATCTTATCAGCTGTCTTAAAAGGCTGTTGTTGCACTCCATGCACACACGCCAAACGGATCATGGTTCCTGTGTTTGCATTATGTCTGTGTTAGTAGAACTTAATGGACTAACATGAAGGAGCTTAAAAAGGCACAGAGTGGCAAAAATTCACCTGAGGAGCTCAGGAAGAGAACAGAGCGCACTGGCAATTTTCAGCAAAGCCCAGTGCAACTGGGGAGGTGCATGGAGATTTTTCAACTCTAGTTGAAAGTGACATAGTCTTAAACTACAACAGTTAATTTCAGGGTAACCAATCCAAAAGATATTTGAAAAAGGGTATTTACTTAGCTTGTACAATATACGTCTTAATTTGTACACTTGCAGGGTTGGATACAGACAGCGGCATGAATTCTTTGTGAAATTCTCTTGGGATACAAAGGAACTCATAAATCTTAGTGTTTCCAATAACAGTGAAAAAGAATCTGATTTTAATGAGGAGAAGCAGCAAGTTTCCTTCCTGAATGGATGAGCTTAATTGGAGGCACACCTGTAGCATTGTTTACAGGAAAATTTCAGTAACTATGAGGATAGGTGCACTGCCCAGTATTTCAGTTTGAGGTTATTTTGTTGTTTGGAGATTTTTTTTCTGTGGATTGTTTGGTTTTGGGTTGTTTTTTTAAAACTTTTTCCTGGTGCTAAGTGGTTACAATTAATCCCACCTAATATCTACAAAGGAAAGGGGGAAAAACATTTGAAGCAAACTGGCAGAAAAGCACAACCCAAGCCATAACATCCTGCAGCACTGCATGTCAGAGCTAATCCCATGGACTAGCATGCTATGGCACCCTCGTGAGAAGCTTGGTCAGGTAAAGCGGTTTGGGAAGAAGGAAAGACATGCAATCCTAATGCTGTTTGTGATGAAAACCTGTAGAATTACCACTCAGTAGCAGAGATATGCCAGGCTACATGGGGATAAATCTACATAACATTAGGCTGACAGCCCCTTGTGAAGGTAATAACCCATTCCTTGGATGCATGGCCAAATTGTGATTAATGTTAGCGAAGAAGCAGGGCCAAGAGTTGCAGTCACAATGGTACTCCCTCCAATACTTCTGGATGTACAGATAAAAATCTCTACTTCCACATCTTACAGATGGACATTCTCATCCCAAGAGCATTGCTTGCTACAGAATGAGCGGACCTATCAAAGGTACAGAAAAGCAGGGTCCCTTGCCTGCTCTGTTCATTCTAGTGCCATTTCCTTGGTCTCATCCAGTGCAGATTCACCTTCTGGCTACTCAACTGAAGATGGTTTTACTGCTAAAAGAGCACCACAGCATTCTTTGCTCTCTGTGGTTTTCTGTATATGCTCGCAAAGGGATAGCTTGAGAACCACTCGCTGCTTCCAAAGACGAATGCTGGCCCTTTCACAGAACTGAAGAAGTTTAGTTCTGACTATGTACCTGTACAATACCATGTATAGAGGATCCAGTTTTCAAACAAAAGGGTTTTTCATTTGGCAAGTAAGCTGCAAATATTTCCATCAGCATTGTCTTTGCTTCTCTGTTGATATTCTGTGCATCTGTAGTCAACCCTGTCTCCTTAGAGGGCTTTCAGGATCTAACCCATTGTACAGTCCTTCAGTAGCTCACACACCTTCTAAATCCCAATTAATTCAACCCCCCTTACAATAAGAAAAAGAAAGTACTAAAATTCTTGAATTGTGGGAAGGAAAGAGCACATCTTTATGAGTTAGAGAAATAAGGTTTTAAAATAAATGCAATGCATTTTGTTTTGAATGGCCAGAAACACGTAGAAGACAAAAAAACCTGTTCTCATTCCAGAAAAATGTAACTGACCAAAATGGATGGTTGTTCAAACCAGAACATCTGCCAAGCAGCTAAGACTCAGTGATGATACTAAAACCTCACAGCTGACAGAAAACTGTCCAGATACAATTTATTCAGTAGGATCAGACTCAGTCCAGGGCAAGGAAAAGGAAGTTAATCAGCATCCTACATAGGGAAAGCACCCAAATCTCTTCAGTCACTGATTTTAATCAACGAGTCTTGGGAAAACACTGAGTTTGCAGGGAAAATAGATACACAGACTTAGCTGCAAGAAAAGCTTCTTCTAGGACCCTGACCAGCATACACGTACACACAGACAGATTTTTAAAAGCTACTTTTATCTGAGCATAGCTTCTCACACTTGCATTGTCAATCATGCAAGTCACCTGTTTGCATGGGGATTCCTGCTCAAACACAGCACTCAAAGCTGTAAGTCCCTGTCAAAAAGCCAAGGAATACTGCCCTCTTTCAAAGCCAGGAATGCAAAGACAGCAATAGCTTTGCCAGTAGGGTGGGAAAGATCAAAACACACCTGGGAAAGGTCAGCAATTAATCAGTGAAATCATGAGGTAAGATTTTTCTTCCCCAGACACTGTCAGCAACAGCCCGGAATAACTACCAAGGCAAGCAATTCTCCCATTATACTTTCTCTTTACTTGCTGTTTGTTGTCTCGAATTAACAGAGTTCAACATTCAGATACCTTCTCTCTCAGTTTCCTAGAGAAATGCTAACTGAGCAGGAATGCTCCCAAGTAACCCCATTCAAAGTGATTAAAGGTTTCACAATTGCAGACTATGACTCTCAGCTGTGGCACCTTGCAGCCATCCAGACAATTTTTTTTTCTCCAAAACCACAAATGATGGGGGAGGAAAGGGGAAATTTCTGTCACTCACTTGAGTTCAAGATGTTCCATGCAAAGACATTGAAGATGCCACATTTTATCTCCTTGATATTTAAATTTGAAGAGAATATTAACTGAAATATTACAAATGGACAGGTAACTGAGCTGCACATGAAGCCTGGCTCATGTGTTTGTTACCTCCCCCACATCCCTGAACCACTAATGGTTCCTCCTTTGCAGAGCTTTGCCTCTGTAAAGCTTTTGAGATGATTGCATGCATTTGTTTCCCCTTTCAGCAAGTTTCCATAGCAGAGTGACTGCTGGCAACACCTGCCTTAGCCTCCTGAAAAGGCTGTAGACCACTCCTCACCTGCTCTTCTAGAAGTTATCTGCATTCCTCAGGTGTAACTGAGTAGATTTGGCAACAGCTGGGTTTTATTACACTACTACAAATGAGCCAACAGAGTCCCTCCTATGAACATCAAAGATGTCTTAAAATCAAAGCAGAATTTTGCTGCGCTGTATTTGCAAAGTTATGTTAATGTTTATAGTAAATCCATGTCCAACAACAACAAAATCTAGAGAGAGTTCTAAGATATTTATTCAGGTACAGAAGGACTTAAAAAAAGAACTGAAAGAAAAATTCAGAATGAAGATCTTTGAGACTTGAGTCCCAAGATTACACAATCAAACTAGAACTGGTGCAGGGAAAGCAGGGACAGACCAGGGGAAGATATTGCTGATAGGAGAGCATGACTCAACTAGTGGCAGTAAAGAAAGAAAGAAAATGTACTGAGCGGCTATTATGACAGATTCAGAGAAAGAAAAGGAAAATGACTGGAAAGCAAAGCAGTTATTCTTGCTGGGAAAAAAGGAAGTGAGACTATTGCCCTAGAACTATAAATGAAGAACTAATGGAGACCAGGGGTCAAGTGCTTTCCCTGGCAGATACCATTGATCTCAATATAGACCACATATAATATGAATAGCCCCAAGTGTTTTCTTGAATCTGTTACCTTCAGAATTAGTATTTTGTGGGAAACTAAGAGAGCGGACTGTTCTTTTCTCTGCTCGCTTCTTATTTAAATGAAGATGTATGCCTTGTGTGGAATTCTGCAACTACGGTTGCCATTTCAGATTTCAATTTAATTACAGAAGTATTAGAGGAAAAACAGCTATGCCTCTTACAAGCAGTGTAAAATTAGTTCTCTGTGAACTATCTCAAATCCAGAACAAAAGTCAATGTAGTAGGAAAAAGGCTCTGCTTTGCTCTTAGGGTATCATTTTGTTTTATATAGAGATCTCATCCATAAGCTTGAAGAAACTTCAGTGCAATTTAAATTTGGATTCTGTATTAGTTCTCAGCAGACTGAGTAGTCAGGGATTTCTGCTGAGGAAGAGCAGTGTCTTCCAGAAACATAAACAGTGAATTTCTTCCCATGAAAGAGAAATAAGCAAGAATGTAAATGAGATATTTAATATTTTCTGTTTTAGAGATCCAAGCCCTCCAAAAAGCTGACTTGTTTAACTCTTGTGTCTAACACCAGTAAAAAACAAATGCACTCACCATTCCCTGAAATCTGGATCAGATTTATGTGTGTGTGCGCGCGCGTGCTCACACACACTTCTGGCAGCTGTTATGCAAACACTTGACTGTTTTATACACATACTGTGGCACATGAATATTTTAGCTGGATTTGTGCTGTTTACCACCCATATGCAAATATCAGTGGTCTCAAACTGGATACAGCAGACAAATGTTGCTTTCAAAATAAAGTATGGGAGAAAATCCAGGAGTATGATGTCATCAACAGAGGGATGAGTCTGTTCTGTTCAGGGAGGGGCAGAAAACCAGAAGTTAGAGTCATTCATACAACAGAAGGAGCTTGGCTGTTCTCAGAGACGTTTCACACTTCACTCATTTGTACCTGCTCAGTGGTGAATTTGTAGTCAAGGTATGTATTTCTCCTTCTCTTTAATATGAAAAGTTCTCATCATCTAAATTCAGTACAGTTTGTTGCTTCTTGGAAACCACTTCTTGAATTCTTAATATGTTTCTAGTTCAGTGCCAAAAGAGGTGATGTTATTAGTGTTCCAGGAACACAGAGAAAAATAATTATTGCTAATGTGATTTTGTAATTTGTCAGCTTTTGCAGAGTTGTAGCATTTACAGAGAAATACTTTATTTCAAAGTACCCAACATATAAAAGGCACAGGGCTTTTCATCTGCCACAGATACTACCCAGTGTATGGGCTGTTGGAGGGTAAGGATTTCTTCTGTCCAGAAGACAGTTCGTGTCTCTAATCACACCACGGGCACACATTCTTTCATCTCACAAAAAAAACAGAGAGTGCCAGCAGCTAACTTTGTTTTCAGCTGAGAAATAGCTTACAAAATAGTAGGGAGAAACCAGAGGCAATTCTTTTCTGTATGTACTGATCATTTTCTCTCTGTTTATTATTTTGATCGTAAACTTTGTGAGGCAGGAAGTGTGTATGTGTGTGTACTGTACACTACTAACCTGTGTCATCTGGTTGAATGGTGAGTGAACCTTTAAACTTTTTCTTATGTTATAAAGAAGAAAAGTTTTGGATTACCTTTAAGCAACAGTATCCGTTTCTTTCTATCACCTGTATCCAAATAAAAAAATGCACTAGGAGCATGATTTATAAGATGCTGATAAAAACAAAGAAAAGCTTAGAACTAGGATTGTAACTAGGATCATATAACAGAAAGAACAAAGGTTGAAATACATGCTATACTTTTAGCTATTCATTTTCTATTACTCAGTATCCTAAGCACCCATCTTAGCACAATAATAAAATAGACATAAGCTAAAAGAGTTCAGTTTCTCATTAGAATCCTTGTTTTAATACACTGTATGTAATCTTACAGATGCCGTCTCCTAAAATAAGAGTATACTTTTATCTTGAACAGCTGTACCTATTTTCTTAGAGAAGCTACAAGACAGTTAGCTAAGAAAAAAAATACCTATTTTTACAGGAGAGTCTCTAAGATTTAAGTATCAGGATATTGAGTAATTACAGTCATATGATTTTTATGTTGTCTGCTGTTCTCTGAGAGTGCGCAATCATTAAGAAAAACATGAAGAGAAGCATCTTCGCACTTCAGGATCATTCATAGACTCCAAATATATTTGTCTTTTTTTCAGTGTGAACAGTGAAAACACAAAGAGAAGGGATAAATGCACTCAAGTTAATAAAGACTTTGAAACAGCCAGAGCAGAGACAACTCCAGAAAATCTTTGTCAGCTTTTCCACTGGGTCCTGAACATGCTAGAACAAGATCAATTGAGTTAGTCAGAGTTACCTGAACATTTTGTACCTACAATCCAATAAAAAACCTGCCTTTCCTACTGAGTTAGAACTTCCTGAAATAAGAATCTTATTATTGTACTGGAACACAGCTTTAAAAAATTCTCATAGCTCTGTAATATTTGAAGTCTTTTCTCAGACAGAAAAAAGAGGAATTTGGGAGAATTTCAGCACGTTCATTATGAAGACCCTAAAATTCACTGCTTAAGAATAGTCAGTGTTTGATAGTCTGTTTTTCACGGAAAGAAGGGGGTAAAAAGCTCTTAGAAACACGATTCCCACTGTTTTCAAAGTCACAGTAGGGAAAAACGTCATATTGTAAGTCTAGGAAAACTCATCAGAGAATAGAGCTTTTCTTTCAAAACAAATTCCCTCCCAGCAACCAAGTCAACAGCAAAACTACACCTGAACTCATTAACAATATAAATATAATATAATAGTATAAAGTTAAAAAAACCCTGAGAATAAATGCCATTTAGCTAAAACCTCTGCTTTTCTTTAAAAGTTACGCATAACCCAATCTCATTCTATTGTCACTCATGTTTTTTTAAAACTCTCTCTCAGTGCTCCATATATTTGAGTCTCCTCTACCTTATCTAAAGGTTTATCTTCCTTCTTTCTTGCATTTAGCATACTTCACACATCGAGCTGAAAATTTACGCCTCTGCCTGGCTGATACACAGCTGTAAAGAAACATGGTACTTGAAAGTGGAGACAAAAGCTCTCCTTAGGCAGTCCTCTATAACTGGAGTAACTCTGGGTGAATGAGCAGCTACTAAAGGCTCACACCCTGCAGTACAGTCTTGCCGTACTGACTCACAAACCCAGCGGTGGGCAGGCAGATGGTTGAACCAGCTTCTCCCCTCAGCTGGGTGCTCCTGACCAGGGGTGGAGGAAGGAGAGGGCACCCCTGTGCCGTGAGAGCCCTGAGGTTGGTAGGCTCAACTGCGATGGGAAAGCACAGAGGATGAGAGCACCACAGCAACACGTTAAATTTGGACTCTGCAGGATGCTAGTGATCACCACAGTGGTCATACATCGTTTACTTAGAAGTAATGCTAGCGCACTGGGACCGAAGGACCCTGGTCATGGTCCAACACCCCACTAAGGAGTTAAATGTTGGAGAACAGGCACAAGTGGGATACAGACCAGAAAAACACAAGGAGCAAAGTTGCCTGCTGAAAGCATGCTATCTTCAGTCTGATGATAAGCAAGTCCAAAGCATTCAGACATTGTGGCAAAGCTGCTACATCCAACTTCAACAAAATGCTTCAGGACTCTTGATGTTCCCTGAAGGGGTGGATTTGACTTACTTTTGCTGCTGTGCTGTATTTACCTCCCCTGCACGTTAACTCCTCAACTCGATTCAGCAAGGTTGGGATGGTTTTTGTGATCCCTGCAAACACATCTGATCATCCAGGTTTGCAGATCCACTAGTGCTGAGCTTTGCACATGAGGGAACGCCAGAGCGGTGATAGTGTCGCAAACAAAGGCAGACTTCAGACTAGGGCTTATTAGAGGAGGATGGAGCTGTCAAAATGCAGAAATCCATTTCTCCCACTCACGTTATCTGAGATTACAGGTAAACTCGACAACAAAAGAGGGTGAGCTATGGTTAGAGGTCCAGGTATTTTTAATATTAACAGGATTTATACATGCACACCCAGAGGCAGAACTGGCCATAGATAGTTTTCCTCCTGCAGTGTTCCTGCTTTGGCAGAAGGGAGTACGACTGCAGGCATGCCCTTTGGGACCTGCACCACTGTGTCTCCAGGGGTGCTCTGCCCCTTTGCTACAGCTATATGATTTCCTATCAGCTGTCTGACCGACTGAAAGGCTGCTGCTCTGAAGTGTCATGGTGCGCAAAAGAAGGGCAGCAGGTTCCCGTTCAGAAGGGTGGTGTGAGCCCTCTGCCCACAGACATGGAGCAGAGCACCGACCCAGGCCACTTTCTTGATGAGAAGGGTAAAGTGCCTGCAGACAGTGGGCAGGCCAGTAAACTGTTTCATCAGGTCCCCTGAACATTTTTACAAAAGCAACTGTGAAGCCTTCATAATTCAAACGTGAGACCTGATCATTAAACAAGTAGGTAAGAAGACAGAAAATATTGCTGTATATGTTGCTAGGTTTTAGCTCAGGTCTGCATGCACCTCTCATCTCCTTCTCCAGCAGTCTTTCCCTATGACAAGCTGTATTCTACAGTCTCTGTATTATATATGGCTTCTGCTCTAGATTATAAGATCCTTGAGGCAAAGCCTGTCTCTATGCTTGCACATTGATTATCACCAAAGCCTCCAGCCATCGGTATAACACAGACAGTACGGCAATATCTACAGAGCCATGCTTCAGGTCTTACCTGCTAGACCGGGGCAAAGAGCATACCCAGCAAATAACCAGAGGAATGGACGTAAGAAGTGATAAAATTAACCACAGTCTAGATCCTCAGCTGGATTGAACACTCACAGTGCCATCCATGTCAGCAGAGTAATGACACTTTATAGTAGATGAGGTCTTCCATATCTGTTAGCAGACATGAGTGATTTGCTCACCAGTAATCTGCTTACCAAACGTGATAGGGTAGCCACATTCTTTTTCTGGCCTCTTTTTCCGGAGGGAAAGGTCTGTGAAAGGCTTGTTTTCCTAATTGTGAAATCAAGAGACATGAAATAAATCTATGTGGTGGGTGTTCCCTTAACTATCACAACAGATAAACTTTGCTGTGGGACACAGAGTGTCCACAGTCACTCCAAGTCAAATTTTACCCCTTATAACTGTACAGCCTGAGCTCAATGCTGAGCTTCAGCCAATGATTCTTACAACTGGCCTAGTGTGATCAGACTATTCATTATAATCGTCTCATCTCCTTAAAAATCTGTGATATCTGAGCGCAAGGATGGATTTCTTAGTTCTTTATTTCTTTAGACTGAGTCATCTAAATCAAACCCTCCAGACACTGTGTCTGTACTCTGGAGAGCCCTCCCACATGCTCCTCATGCAGGATCCTGCTTTACTTGCTCCAGACCAGCTCACAAATGGCTGTTCTCCTTGGCATCACCCAGGAAGCTTTGCTGTTCCTGGTCCTTCCAGGACTGGGCACTGGAAACACACAAACCACTTTCTCCCAGAGTAAACAGCAAAACAGCAGGCAAACGGTTTGTGGTACTAAAGACGGCCAGCAAGTGTTTGCTCTGTGGAAATTCTCACTCCCCTCTCTCTATACGCACATAGACATATATAGACACACAGGCATTATATACACCTATATAGACAAACACAGGTATTTATTGGCATCTTGCCAGACAAGTAAAATACATGTACCTCTGCATAATTATGTTATCCATGCAGCCCTATCCTGCTCGTTACTAGGAGACAATCCTACACGGAGCCTCCACCACTTCCTTCCTGGTACAAAAAGGTCAACAAATATTTTCATTATACATTTCTGTTGTGTCCATCTATTAGGATCAAGATCGTTGCTTTTGTTTATTTCTTCTCCTTTGCTTGAGCAAGGATCTTTCTTTTTTCTTCTAGTTAATGCTAAAGTCGTGAGGACCTGGGACTATCCCTCATGGGCAGACAAACAAACAAAAGCAGTTATCTTCTCACAGGCCTTCGTTCTGTGTAGAGATTTACAGTAAGTAACAGTCAAGTAATGAAGAAGATGGACTAGCTGTTCACAAGAACGAGGGGACCAGTTTAAAACTTCAGAGATTTCTAAATAGCTCTACACTATTTTTTTTTCCTTCAGTGAATTGCAAGTTCGTTTCCAAAGTGATACTATTCCAACCTGGTTAAAGTAGTCATAATGAATCAGACATGAATGCAATTCATGAATGGCTGGGATATTGTTCACAGAAGTATTAATTTGTAACATAGGTATGTTTTTTTGAAACAGCATGTACAGGCATGTTGCATAAGACAACTGTGTGCTCTCAACTTCTACATACATCATTCTTCTAAGAAACTTTTTTTTTCATTACAAGAATCACCTTATAGCCAAGAAATTCCAGCCAGCTGGCTCAGCAACAGGGACATCTCCCAAAAGTAGAAGGAAGTAGAATTAACAAAGAGGAGCCAGTTTTGCGTAGGGTCTTTTGGGGAAATGTAAGAAGACAGCAATTCGTTTTCTTCCACAACAGATGCAGTTTACAAATTGGCATTTGAATCATGATTACAGCTCATAAATGTATGGTGTGAGACATCTGGAATTTCATTCTGCTACACTTTGTATCATGTATCACTATAGACAGGTTTATGGTATAAGTAGTTTCCATTGTATGGTTGTGCCATTTCTTTTAAAAAAAGAGTTAAATGGAACATATTAATAAGGTTTGAATTAGGATAAATGAGTTCTGGTCAAATAAGTTTTCAAAAATTGAAGAAAGATTTGACTTTAAATACCAGAATCAAACAATTTTGAATTTTGTATTATTTTGAAGCTAGGTAAAATAAGGATCCAAACTGTGTAAACTGTCTAGGTTTTATAAAATTTTAAATGAAAATCCCAGATAAAACCCTCTTAACTTTGGTATATACCTGACTCAGGCAGGAATCCTTATTTGTTATTTGTTTCACAACCCTTTTCCCTCATGGGAAATTAAAACCCTCCTTTTCCCTTCTTTCTTTCCTTCCATTCTTCCTTCCAGGCAGCAGCATTGCTCCTCTGTTTGCTTTCCTTAACAGCATTATGTTCTTTTCCAGAACTCGCATCCACTCATTTCCTCTTCACTTGTTCCTGCCCTGACATCCTGCCATGAGCCTTTGCTGCCTGCTGCAGAAAACCGTCGCATGCAATTCTACACCGTGCTTTGTGTCCTACAGCGGCTGCAAAAGTGATGGTACACAAGTTCAAAGGGGACATGATTAACTTAAATTAGAATGTTTTTCAAAATTAACAAAGCTAGTCAGAAGACAAAATGTCTGTTTCACAGGGAAATTGGGAAGGGCAGAAAGAAGTGAAATTTCCACGTAGAATTAAAGAATCTTGACTGTTTTAACAAAAGCAAGAAACCAAAACACAGAACACATGCAGACAGAGAGGAGAAATCTGCCTGGGAATGGGTAGCACATGTCAGGGATTGTGAACGAGGCATCCTCCTTCTTGTCCTGGTTTGAGGTAAAACTGAACCAATTTTCTGTTCAGTAACTTTACTTTTTAGCTAGGTCTCTTCTAACTGCTGAAATTAACAGCATGTTGTGCAGAAACTGTTCGCTCTCAAAGCGATAAGACCCATGTTTATAGTTGATGCCAAGGAATGGGATGCAGAGAGGCTCTTGCTTATCCTTATTGCTATAACAACCAAGGGCAGCCAACTTTGGCATTTGCCCCATTGGAGGGTCGGAAGCGGAAAAGCGTAGAGGGGTTGCACCTGCAGGGAGGAGCAGACAGGACAGATGACCCAAAACTGACCGACAGGGTATTCCATCCCATCTGCATCATGCTCAGGATAAAGCTGAGAGATCAAAGGGTCAGCTCTCTTTCTTCAATGGTCGGCGTCTGAGGAGGACTCTCCCTGTTTGTCTGTCTTTGATCCTGATCCTGAATCCAGATCCGGAGTCCAGCTCCCGTCTGTCACTGAGTCCAGTCTGGGACTTTCCCAGTGCCTGTCGGTGACGTGGTCGTCATCCTGGGAGCTCAAAACAGTTTTGTATATATTTCATTATTTTCTTTCTATTTTATTAATATTTCATTAAAGTAGCTTAGTTCCTTCTAAACTAGTAAGTCTCTCTCTCTCCCCCTTCTCCTTGGTGAGGGAGGTGGGGGAGAGCATCTGTCATTCACCTCAGTGGCCAGTCTGGCCCAAAGCACGACACTTCTTAAGCGAGTGCCTGGGGGATAAGCTGTAGCGAGTTGGGCTCTTTCATTCTCTCTTTTTTGGAGCTGTTCCATTTCGTAAAGATAATAAAATGTTTAGTTGGCCAGACAGAGCAAGAACAAATCCTGCTAAGATGTTAGCAGTCAGTATATCTCCTCCTTTGTTCAAGATCAGTAATGACATCTTTACAATATTTTCTGTTAAATTCCCCAAATCTTTTGTGAAAAATCTTTCTTTTGAAATCAGATTCTCCAGAAACTTTCTGGTTTGATAGTCATTCTAATAGGAAAATTCCTCTCCTCCAACTTTTTGTAAAATATCTCCTATGTACCTCTAGTAACATGTGAGTGTGAGGTACCAGAAAGTGTGATTCATTAACTGTTACCACTGTGCAGACAGAAAAAGGTCTCTGATCTTGTGGCAGGCTGCAGAGTCACCCCTTGGCAACCCAATGCTATGTGACTGCTCAATCTTTGAAGGATCTTTGGGTTTTGTTACCTTTGGGTACAATAGTTCTTTGAAGGAGCTGTGGCATATACTAAGGAAATCTGTCTCCCTAACTAAATTCTCACCAAGTTTTTTTGCTGGCTCTGACATTCTGGAAAGAGCAGATAAACATTTCTCCTTAGTGAACACCAGTGCTCAAAACCCACGTACACAAAGTTAAAAGCAAATTCCAGCAAGGCTCTGACATATTCTGTTGCTAACCAAGGGATGACAATAAATTAACACACAGTTTAATTTCAGAACACTGGCAAAGCATGAAAAGCCAAAAATAAAATCGTAGTCCAAACACTGACTGTGTATATCAGTGTTGTAAATCACACCACTTCTCGGCTGGAGAGGTGTCCTGAACCTCCCAGGCCTCTCAATGTTGAAAGCCACATGGATGTTTGTACAACTTAGTCATCAAATCCCTATCAGCATGTATTTGAATACTTAGTTCTTCCAGTGGGAATATAGTGTATTCCCACTTAAGAATTGTTGTCACTAGAGTTCCCCTGGGTTTTCAGCAGAAAAACAGACTACATTTGGATGTATAACCAATTTTATCTGCTGTGACTGTGGAGGTAATTGCAAGACAGTCTGCAGTTCACTATAGTTACTCACACACACACACACACACCATTTCCAATATGTACATCTGGTTTTGAGCTTTCCTCTGCAGTATGCAGGCTGTGGTGATTTTTAACCATGATATCTGAAATCTGATCTCTTTCCAATTGCAAATGCTGTGTGTACTGGCTAAGTCAGGAGCAGAGATATGAAAATAATACAAAATGACTGTCCCAGCTGCTCAAGCAACAGCATAGAAGGACATGTTTGACCCAAGAAGGGCAAGGCAAAACAGCTTTCTGAAGTTTATCGTGTAAGAAGCAAAACACATTCCAGACTAGACCTCTCCTTGAGAAGGGAACTCACCAGTGATCGCACTGCCACGCTCTGCTTTAGGAGTTCTTAAAAGAGTGTGAAATTAAAAAAAAACCAACCAACCAACCAAACAAACAAAAAAAACAAACCAAAACAAACCACCGATTCTTTTAGTAGAGACAACCTGTCATGTAGGCAATGAGTATCGTGTCATGCTTGTATTGAGTTCCACGACACAAATCAATGATGCTGGAGATCATTCACTGGGATGGTCCATAAGAAAAGCTTTACAGGAGCTTGAAATCTGAGTTTACAGTTTAATGTAGATTTTGGGATCTGTCTACAGGTTCTGAATTAAACTGAGACTGTCTTAAGAAGCCCATGTGGTAGAGGTGCTAACTTGAACAACCTGGATAAATATAATCTCCTCTGACTTCTACCTGCTTGAAATTAAAACTGTAATTTCACTTGAGCATTATATAGTTAATCATACTTTCTAGCCTGTTCTGTTGTCAGACCCCAACATGTTGTTTGAAAACTGTACCATTACTCAGTGAAACCACCCGTATATCCCTTAGGTGCAAGGCATTAAGAGAACATAAGGCGTTATTACTAATTTATAGAGAGGACAGATTCTGCCTGCGATGCCCTCTGCACTAAGGACTCCTCTGCTTGCACAGAGCCATCAGCGTGTGGCTCAGCAATGGAAAAAGTAATAGTGACTGAAACATTTCCAGGTGCTGGTGGGGATGGCTATTTGTAGTTGTAAATATGTTTTATGGGCACAGTATGACAGTAAAATTATCTGTTACTTGTATGATAAGAATTGATGAAAACAGGAGTTGTCAAAGAAACAGCTATTAGACTTTGGGACAACAACCAGTCAGCCACACATACTATGAGCTTCCAACCTTTGCTATGGGAGACAGTCAGGCTTTTCTCAAAGCCATACTTGTGAAAGCCGGTTGTGAAAATGTGCAAAAAATGCAGCATTGTTGCAAATACCCTTGACAACAGTATAAACGTGATAGCGACTGGAGGCACTGGAGATGGCAAATCTCTACCTTTTTTCTAAATGGCTCCTACAATGTTCTCGAGGTACTAGAAGCAAAGTGCTTTCAGGGCACAGATCCAGTTTATCTGAAAGGCAAATCTCTCCATTAAGTATTTAATGCACAAAGGGAGCAACATCGGCAAATACTATTCGGCCATTCTATTCACCTTTTGCCTAGTCATGAGAACTTAGGGTTGCCACCCAGGGAAAAGAGCAGCATTTCTGTTGCGAAGAGAAAGGAGTAGTTAAACTGAGCTGAAGAGGTCTGGTAGGATCAATGCAACAAACAGCAAAGTTTTAGAGGACATCCATGTGCATATCAGTGAGGGAGCCTTAAGTAGAGGTTTGTGCACTGCTGAACAACTCTTCTGTGCCTCTGCTACTGCAAGGCTAATAAAGGAGTACCAGTTGGTACATCTTCTTGGGGAACAAAAGTCCTTCAGGACTTAGAGTTTTTTCCTTTTATTTTTCCACCTCTGTTGCTCTATTAATATTGTCCAGTGCTTTCTGCAGGATATTCCCATTGTTGTCTGTAATGAAGATATTAAGCAATTTATGTCACTGGCATATTTCATCAGTGCTCTCCTATCTTTCATACCGAGATCAGCCGTGTAACTACTTAATTAGCTGAACCCCAAGACCAGTTCTGAGAACCTACCCTAGGAACAGTTTCTCCAGCCCACCCACCTCTCAAGAACTGTCATCAGCCCATTGAAAATTCATGTATGTCTTTTCCAGCTTAGTTGTTTTCGCCATGGTACTTGCAGTAGTTCTGATCTATCTGGGTTTTGGGAAAGGTTGTTTTCTAAAGCAGGAAATTCTTTCTCTGACAAAGAAATATAATCTAGCTGTGCAAGCTACTTTTGATAAAATCACCAGCATTTTATTTCTTTATCACTGGAGGCAGGTTACTTTAGCTATTCACTGGGCTCAAGGTATTGTCTGCCACTTGGTAGACGCATTGTGCTGTTTGTTACCATCAGACCTGCCATTTCACATGACACTAGACTCCTGCAATGGATATTAAATGGGTCTCACAACATTAGTGCGTTAAACTCTGAACTTTGCAGTGGGATGGGGTACAGCAATCCCTTGTCTAACAACAGAGAATTCCCGCAGTGCTTGCAGTGCTTAAGGGAGGGGATACAATCTCCTTTGACCCTACTCCAACCTGTTAAATCTGCATGTCATGTCATAAAAATCGGGAAGTTTATAGTCTCTCGTTTGTCCTCGTATTTCAATTAAACTGTGTGAGTTGTGATCATTCAGCTCTGGAGACAGACACCATGAGTGCTGGAGGAGGGTTAAGGGAGATGCAAGATTTCAGCCCTGGGACAAGGCTTGGGCTTTCCCAGCAGTCACTGCCACCCAGCAGGGAGCCCTGTGCGCTTTCTGGTGCCAAAGCATGTTGCTCTCACTCCAAGAAGACCTTTTTCTGCTTCTCTCCCTGTACAAATGTGCAGTTAGGCTCACTCCCATCCATCGCTATTTGCAAAAGAATGCAACGGGGGAGGTATTACCAAGCTAGGAAGTGAGCCAGCTAGGCACAGGAATAAATTATGTCAATAGATGATCATTTTCTCAGGAACAGATCCAATGTTGAGGGTGAATTCTGCAAAGGTGAAAAATGTGAGCAAAACATTATCTGATCATTGCCCCTGTTGGCAGGAGACCTTTTAGCTAATGCTAGAAACTAGTGAGTTTTGTGAGTCTAAATAAGTAAGACCAAGGTTTGCATTTATTTCACCCATACTACAAATCAAGTGTATTGTCCTCCTTTACTTATTTCTACCTAGAAATAAGCAGGACCCCAGACAGCACTGTCTCCATCAGGCACGTTTCCCTTCCCTTCCACCTGTGTGACTTGCAAATTTGCAAGGGGTCCTGACCCGCGTCTGCCATCTTCATCTCTCCATTTTCCTCAGCATCTCCTCTGTCTGTGCCTTTGAGGAAGAGAACCACTCAGCCTGAAAGCTGAGATGAGTAGGAATCTTAAACCAGTGTATTTGGGGATGTATCCCACCTTGGCATAATTTAAAATGCCTGCCTAATGAAGTAGCAGCATTCCTGCTTATGTTATTGCTCTAAGCTAGTCCTTGCCCTCAAAGGCACCAAAAAACTTGAGAAAGGGAAGGGAAAAGCTTGATGCCACTTGCAAAGTTTGACGCTCTACCCCTTACCTTACCAAGAATGAAATACACAACATCATTTTGGACTAAATATGAAGATTGAATAAACAAAAGCCAAAATAAAAGAGTTAGACATGGCAGCAGATGGGCCCTAAGCTCAATGATACGCTCAGAGCTTTCTGAAAGCAAATGCTGTCAACAAAGCCCAGAGTACCAGTGTGCAAAACTAGGCTGACCCATAGGAAAACACAAAGCACTGATAAGACACAGTATCAGAAGTGTGATAAACACACGTATAAGCATGACAGTGCTCACCCCGTCTCTGAAAGAACAGACATAGTCTGTGAGTTTCCTATCCCAAACCTGAATTCTAGGCATAGGCTGAGTCTTGGACCATGACCACCAGCCATGGGTCCCATGAAAAAGTTTTCAAGGAGAAACTCATTTGGGTGACTGTTCTTCACTTCTGCAGTACTTTTGCAGTCCCACTCCTACTGCAGCTCCTAGATGTCTATCTCTCCTGACCCCAGCCCTTACATAAATGTTAGTAGTTGGCTGAGCTTTGGACAATGAGTACTCATGGTTAATCTTGCCTGCTCTCATATGGTGAATGCCAAAAAGAACAGAACAAAATACCCTGCCAGCCTTGCAGAGTGAGTTTGTGGTCAGTTTTCTCCTGTTTGAATATTATCCTTCTCAAGATGTCGAAACATTTTTAGCAAACACACTAAAATACATACAGAAAAAGTACAGATTCAGCTGTGACTTGAGTGCATTGTGCAAGAGTAATGTGCCTTGCTGTGAGAGAATCAGAAAGTTATCACCTTGGTTAAGGGAGACAGAAAGCTGTGTGAGGACTACTCACACGAGGTCCTGGAGCAAAGTTACATTAACTTTAAGGGGGCAGGAGTGGAGTGTCCATGAAGATTAAGCTCCTGGAGAATTAAAGAAGATTTAAGAGACTTGAGAACAGCAGCAAGTAATTCAGTATTCACAAGGAGAGAGAGAAGAGTTGTGAGATTGATATTATAAACCTCACAATTTATGATATTTTCCAAACTTGGAAGAATCAGATTCATGTCCCTGCTTCAACAATTATTTAAGTATTTATACTCATTTGGAACAGCTTCATCAAGAGAAATAGTCTCAGTCAACATTATTTGATAGCCTTGTGGCCTCTCAGTATACAGGCATGTGGATCAACTGAGTTCCAGATTTTGCTCCAAGTTAGAGTGGAGACTTGGAAATAGGTCTTTCATCTGTCCAGTGACTACAAAGAGAGGAACAAATTGGCTTATGCTTGATTAACACTTAGATTTAAAAGCATCATATATTTCATTCCTTTGTAGACATATACCAGGCTGAGAAAGCTGGGGATAGAGAAAAAAATAACTCAGTAAATCAGAACAGCTTAAAGTTTCTTGAGATGTTTGAACAGCAGAAATTGAAGTGTGTGGGGAGAGGGAGGGAAGCAGTGATCTTCTCCGTTTTCAGGGTAGTTTGATAGTTTTTTGAATTAATCTTCTTTCTCTGCTTATGAACTACAATGGTAAAAGTTGATGAACAAGTACAGGAAGTTCTTCTACCGTGTTTACTAATCCATCGTGTACAAAAGGGAAGGGAAAAGCTGCACAGTGTTAACATAATAGAAATCTCCAGGAAAAGAAAGCATTAAACCAGTTATTCAGGTCTAAATTTAACTTAGGGAATTGTTGCTGTGAGCCCATCGCTATGTACAGATCTTGTATGTATCAAATTTTCAATTCTTGATGGCCCCACAGTTGCAGACCTCATTTACATTTATTGCCAAATTCTTTCAAATATTAGCAGAAGGTTTATTGTTAAAAAAACAGCTGAGGGATTTACTCTCATATTTCATTCCTTTGTCCAAACTGTGCTTTGCTATGATACACCTCAAAACAACACTAGAACAGTATTCAAGGGATTTGGCATTTTCTATTATTTATTTGCTTATACCCTTCTCTTTTCAATTTAATGAAGCTTTAAAGCAGTCTTTCTCTGCAAGATGAATGTTCTCACCCAGTGTATCAGCAATGGCAGTGCTTTTCTGGGATACTTTCTGAAATCCAGGATCTATGAAAGGTTTCCATACAAGAGGAATTACACAGCTCCAAAGAACAGCTCAGTGAGCTAACACATGCAACAAAACCACAACCAAATCTTTACGGCACTTTAAGAAGTGCCCAATAAGCGTGCCCAAGCTCTCCATCTAGCCCTTGTGCTCACCACTGCCTGACAGTAAGTCATGTAGTGCCATAAGAGCTCATCTGATAAATTTTCACAGAAAAAAGATTTCTGAGAGAGTGAATCCACTCACATTTGTAAATTACTCTCAGTAAAATTACTGCTGATGAAAAATAGAATAATACATGGCATTTATAAATATTACAATAGGAATGATAGTTGATCACAGCTGTACGGCATTACTGTTCTGACTAAATGTATGTTTTCTCCCCTCCAGACTTCAGAGAAGGAAGAGGAAATATTGCTACGAGAAAAGTGGTTAATTAAAAAAGTTATTTCTTGCTGAACATTTCTAGTTTATGTTGCCTTTCAGATAGTTATGACAGGCTAAAATATGGATGGGCTTTAAGTCAACTTTGAGGAATACAGTGTTCTCAGGAACAAGGAAGGTGTTGTGAACATACAGATTTTTAAAAGGTCAGAAAGTCAGCCAAAATGAGTATATGGAGTCAGGTTTGGTTTTTTCCTCTGTTATTTTACCCATAGATAATAACTTTTGTTGGAAAAAACACAAAACAGTTAAAAAAAAAAAAAGTCTTTGCCTCTAGCTCATCCGCTTTAGCTGTTGCCAAGGTACCACAGAGCTTAAAACAGCATTCCTTTTCTCCCAAAAGACAATAAGCAGGAATTTTCCTTACAAACAGCACTAAGCCAAGGTCCAATACATTGAGCACTACATTAGACTCTTATTTATTTCAAATATGGACCCAAGCCTCCTTTATTCTATTTTTCAAATACTTAAAACTCAGAAACTTATATTTTAACTGTTTCTTCTAGAAGAAATCAGCAGCTTCTCTTTTTGAATTCTTAAAACCCAGACTTTTTGGACAGACTAATCTCCAGGAGACACTTTTCCTTATCTTCCTTCGCTATAATTCTGGATTTCATTTTACAGCTATAATGCTGTATTTTATAGTCCCTATAATGCTTTGCTAAGCCCAAAGGTTTGCTAGTTTCCCAGTGGAGTTATGCCCTCCATCCTCCAATCTTAGTCCATCAAGGGACAAGGAAGCCCCAGCAGTGTTTGTGGGTTCTTCAGAAACTCCAGGTTATCTTGCTTGTCTCCACAAGACCATACCTCTCAGAGGTCCTGTATCACATACCATCACCATGCAGACATCCCAGACACCCTGCATTTTCCAAGACACTCACATTCAAGCACCTGAATTGCCTCCCAGACACTTGGATGCTGCTCTCCCTCAAAATCATGGGGGTTTTTTAATCTCTTCTATACACACTGGATATGGACTGCCAAGATTTGTCTTGAAAAGAGAGGCAAAACTCCCCATTGCTATGCCAGGCCAAGTGGTCCACGAGCGTAAATTTCTATTTTAATTTCCTGTGCATCCCTCCTGCTCCACTGACTTAATGTCTCTGCTTAAGTCTTCCAGATGTCTCTTTCTCCCTCTGGGCTTTTCTTTCTTTTCTAGCCAGCTAAAGAGATAATCGAAGCAACATAAAGATTAGAAAGGTAAATGGAGCAGTACATACATGTTGAAACATGGCTCCAACAGCCCAGTGTGTCACATGGCAGCCTAGATGCAGAAGACTAACTCGTCACGTTTCAGTCGCCAGCAGTGGCCTCTCAACTCCTGGCTGCACAGGCTCTGCTCTCCTGGCACTCAGGTTGCCTTCTGCTTCCTGCTGAAAGCCCCAGATAACACAAAACAACCTTTCTCCAGTTTCTTCTGTGATTTGGAAAAAGCAATTTTGTGTCCCAGTGTTTGAAAAAATAAATTACTTTAGCAAAAGACAGTTCCCACAGTGTTTTCGACAAAATGTCCATAGCTTCCTAAGGAAACTCAGTGAGCGAGGGCACCTCGGTGAGCTAGGAAACTCCAGCAAGCTAGGACACTCACTGCTGAAATTCAGCTTTTGCTTGGCCTTAATCCAACCGGAATTTTCAGTCACTAGCACAAGAAGCACAAATTGAGGAATTTAGGACAATCCAGGTTGGAAGGGACCTCAGAATGTCCCTAGTCCAAGCTCTTGCTCAAAGCTGGGTCAGCTGAGAAATCAGACCATGCCACTGTGGGCTTTATCCAACTGGGTCTTTAACACTTCTGAGGTTGACAAGGTTGAAATGGAATGATTTAGTGGCTGGAGAAATTTGAAGATCCTGTTGTTTTGATCCTGGAACAACCTCTAATGTTAAAACTAATCTCGGTTCAGATTAAATAGAATTATTGTACTAAAACTGCTCTTTCAGAATGGCAGCAACATCAAGCTTTGGTGACATTTGCTTCATTTTGGAGTACAAAAGTTTCCAAAATATTGATGGCATCAAGTCAGAGGGCAAACACAGACTGTCACTCACACACCATCACCAAATCTGGACTAAATCAAAACAGTGTTCATAATGAGATTGGCCCTTTTCCATATACAAATATTCTGTGTCCAGTACTTCTCTCCCAAGCAGTTCATATTTTCCTCTTCCTACCGGCTCTCATATCAGTCCAGCTGTTCTGTTTTCTCCATCTCAGTTATAATTATTTTACACATAGATAATACCTTTTGTCAGGATCATTGCAGTTATTGAATGGGATATATAAACAGCATTGAAAGATAACATCCCCAGTTACCTGAGGACAAAAAGTATGGGATTTTTTTAGGAAAAGTATAACACTGGAGAGTCTAAAGTGAGCATTTTCAAGATTTCCACTTGGAAAAAAATGTTATGCAAGTGCTTTGTGGCACTTGACTGGGTTTGTGCTCTTTCTACACCTTTCTTTAGTTGATTGCAATAGACAGTATTGGAATTGACTGGCTTTGCCTCCCACCCGTGGGGAAAAATCAACAGCCTTTTCTCACCTTGGACTCATTCTTATTAAAATAACTACTTTAACAAAGCAACTTTTTTTTTCAATTTTTCCTAACATAATCGATGTAAATGCCTTAACAATTACTGCAGAGCAATGGCTGTCATTCCACGGTGTGCTTCAAGTTTACACGCCAAAGGGTCTCCAAAAATTCCACTTTTGAGACATAATAACTCCATATCTTTTCTTTATTGCCTTAATTTTCTGACAAATTAGGGAGTTGATTAGCATTGAAATAACCTTTTCTTTTTGCAAGGTTATTTTTGTCCCAGCCAATTTGCTCAAGCTGGTTCAACATGAAGCCTCATGAAACTGAACTGCAACTGCGAGGGCAGCCACAGGCTGCAAAGGGACAGTGAAGGGTGAATGAAGAACAGGAAATGTTTAAGCTAACATTGCCACAAAAAGTGTTTCCTGATCTACAACCTCAAATGTGCTAAAGCCCATTAGAGAGTCCTTATACAAAGACTGGAGATTAAAAATTAAAGTCATGGGGTCAGTAAAAGCAGAATGTCTTAGGAATGTTTCAGACACATCCTCTGTCTCTCCAAAACAACAAATGCCTCCTCAGCAAAACAGAATTAAAAGGATGCTCTGAGTAACTTTCAGAGCATGTTTCAGAGATGCCACAAGAGCCACATAATGTTACCTTTTGCTATTCAGTCAGACAAAGATACAAATCAAACCCCTTCTAAGGCCAAAAAGAGGGGTAAAAGCAGTCCCACTGGGCTTGGATGAGATGGAAACAAGGGAGTCAGTGCACTGGGGATAGGTGACAAACATGCATTTTGCAGTAGTAAAGGCTGAAAGAGCAGGTTGAAATAGAAGCTTTGAAAATAAGCCTTACAGAGAAGGTATAGAATTTATAAGGAGGATGTCTTGCCTGTATTTTTGTTGACACTGAATTCTGAAAATAAGAGTCCACCACAGAATATGACCTCAATCTTCCAGCACGCCTTTGGGTTCTTGCTGAGCAATGCCTCTGCTTATGCTGTCCCATCACATGTGCTTCAGGCCTGCTAGACCTGTAGGTGTGGAGCTAAAGGAGAAAATATGCATTGACATTGTTTTGTTATAACCTCTTACTAATTCAAAAAACTCCTTTTCCTTGCAAACAGATGTCATCTTGGAAGCAAATCCTCCAAAGCTGTTAAAATGAAACCTACCTCTTCGTGGCCAGCAAATGCCTGTCAGATGGTCACAAATGAGGCAGTTTTGGAGAAGTTCTGCAGCCTCTTAACAACTTCTTGAGCCAAGCAGGTTTACGCTCCAAGCTCCTGGGAAAGCAGAAGCAGTACTCACAAAGAGTCGGCAGGACACAGGCTTCCTTGCATGCACCACACGGCAGAGGACTGCCCTTACCTATGGCAGCTGTTAAACTCCTGCTATTTCTCATTTCAGTCACAGCAGACCTGTCAGGCAGATACCTTTTTTTCTCCTTGCGGCTCTGACAGCTCCTCTGTTTGCATTTACTGTAGCTTTTATACAAGCATGAAGAAGCAAGCCTGCCAGGCTATCAGGCACAACTGGGGAACACTCAGCTGCCCAAGCTGAGCTCAGAGATGGTCAGGAGGACAAACCCACACAAAAAATACATAGCAGGCCTGGCCATGCACAGGAACAGAGGTTTAGAGGAGAGACTGTGGCAGGTCTTTGGTGTTTTGTTATTTTTTTCTGTACCTGACCTGTCTTCTAAAAAAGCACCATGTCCAAAGTGTGCCAGTGCCCCTCTCAGTTTGTAGCCGCTCACTCAAAACTGTGTTTGTCCTCCCAGCTTTTCCACTCCTCTTTGCCATCAACACCCAGCTGTATATGAAGCTGTATGTATGTATGGAAAGCCAGCTGTAAGTATCTGAAAACGCTTTTGGCCACTGGCAGCACTTAAAACAAACCAGGTTAATCATAAGATGCTGTTAAGAATGCTACAGACTGGGTATCATACCTAGCCTTCGCAAGGCCCACCTCTTGTTATGAAATCCCTGAAATAAATGGAAAACTAAAGTGCTCTCTAGGCAACCTTCATCATGAATGATCATATACCACAGAAACCCCTCATTTGCAGCAGAGACTAGTGGGGCCTTTGGCCTGCTCTGTACTTCGTGCTTGCAGATTAACACCATAACTGTGTACCTACACTTTTTAATATTCCACCATTTGCTCCAGCAAAACACTTTATAGAGTTTAACTTCATAACAGCCTGAACATTGATCTGTTACAGACTCCACCTCTTGTCCCTGAAGACTAAATTAACAAGGTTAATATTATGACAATCTCAGTGCATACTAATTACAAATTTCACGCCTTGTTTCTGAAAACAAGTAACCAGCAAAGTCACAACAGCTTTAATATATGCATTACAATGTCCTTCCCTTGCTCCCATAGAGTAGATTATTGACATTAACATTGCAATAATTTGAATATTTATTACATATTTCAGGCCTTGTTCTTACAAAACATATAACTGAGACCATCATAACAGTTTAAGTTATCCACTGTATCTTAGCATACAAGCAAATGTTCAGCATAGTACAAGGAAAGATTAACACCACTAGAGGAGGTACTAATACATTCATGAGTCTAGGAGCTGTATGGCTTCATCTAGATCCAAAACAGGTTGTGAAAAATGCTCACCTGATGCAGCATGGGCATTTCCCCATTTGGGGAGTAAAGCAGTGTACCAAATGGCTTAGCTGTCCTGGAGCTTGCTCACATCCAGGAGCAGCATTAACTGAGCTCTGACCTTTCTTTCCCCTGCACTTGCATTCCTTAGCTCACAACTCTGGATCCTTAAATGGCTTCTTGTCCCACCTCATCATATCCTGCTGCTTTTCTTTCAAGAACATCCATAGGTCCCAGCACGTACAGCTGGGTTTTACAACATTCCAAGGCTGACGACACTCCTGGACTCTGGGTGTTATCCTTGGCTTGCTGATAATCTCACACTTGTCTTCTGGCGTGCTGTCCCCAGTATAGTACATACAGGTCAGTCCTTGATCAGCAGGACACCCCACCAGTTTACCAGGCAATACCAAGGAGCATTAATGACTGTGCCCAGCCCTCAGAGCTTTCAGGCCATGGCACTGGTGTGCACCACCTTTTTGAGGTCCCTCTCCCCTTGCCTGTAAACACAATCCAACAGTTCAGCAACTACAGTTGATTACCTACTTCTTCCCAGTCCCTCTGCAAGGATTCTTCATTTGCAGCATTGGCAGGATCTGGCCATGGCTTAATGTATCCCTGCATCAGCCAACCCCAAAGCTCTCCTCTCTTGGTCAGGGCAGTGTCCACAAGAGACACAGGCCTGGTTGCCACCAGCACGGAGCAGGTCATGGCTGCCTCCCACGCAGGGCACCCTACAGCTCCCCACTATCGAAAACTTGCCATTTGTGCCCAATGCTATTAGCAAAAAAAAAAAAAAAGCTGGAACAACATGAGACAATGGCCAACAATGTTTTTAGTGACTGTCAAAGAGGAGGTAATTAACAGTAGGAGGTGAACTCCAGCATGGACAAATTCAGCCCCCACAGGAGTCTCCCTCTTGATCACTAATGATAGACTGCTTCAGCTGGGCAGTGTTTAAAGCAAAATTGTCAGATAAAATCTTTCTGAGGGTCCCAGCTGAGACATTAAGCCTGTCTTGCATTGCACAGAAGGCGTTTGTAGAGAGTGTGTGAAGGGGTCACATTGATAAGCTAATGGCAAATAGATATCACTCCCTTTTCTAAATTGTGGCTGCGTGATTCATAATTTATTCAGTAAACACATGTTTTAAATGAGTTTCCTGTCCTATAAAGAATAGCACCGAGCACATCATTTAAATTGGGTTTCTAAATTGATCATTAGTACATATTACCTTGTTCTCTTCCATATTTCTACCAATGCTTTACGGAAGGGCTTGTGCTAGGGACCAAGAAAGTAGGTCACCAGAAGTCCCATGTCATGGACTTGATCACATCCTCACTAGCCCCTGCATACTCTTTCTAGACCACAGTAATGTAAGTAATTTATTTTAAAGTATTCTAGGGCTTTCCCTTCTAAAAAAAAAAAATAATCTAAAAGAGATTAATTGTAGGAAAAATGTCATAAATCAGTAGGCAGTTTTTGAGCTGCTAGTTGCTGTAAATTAATTCCTGTTTGTTGTTTTTCTATTAGTCATTTAATGAGGAAAAGGCATAGAAATTACCAACATAGCCTTTACGACCACTCTCTGAATTACTGATGAAGATCTTATTAAATATATGCATACATCCAACCTCAAAGCATAAAATAATGCACTTACAATTCTTTCTGCTGGTTCACAGGCCACTACCGGCAGAAGAAACAGCTTCTGCTAACTGCATCTGTTTTCAGATGACCTTTTCTTGATCATCCATTAGTATTTCACTTCCTATGTGTTTTTACAGTCTAAAGTGCCAGCACACACGGAAAGGGAGACTTGAAACTGCTCTTTGCAATTTGTTAGTGGCATCTCTCGCAGCCACAAAAGTCAGGCTTTGAGATATTTAAGTGTTTATGAAGACCAGCACCTCGATGCCAGGCTTTGCTATAGGGAGATTAAAAAGTATGGCTATATAAGGTATTATTTAAGAACTGAGAACGTCAAAGATATCAAAAACATCAGGATAAAAATGAGGTGCAGTTAATAGGGGACATAGGACTTAACATAAAATGTTTCTATAAATATATCAAAAGTAAGAGGATAATGGAGGAAATTCTAGGCCTGTTACTAAAAGGAAAAAGGAACAAGTAACTCAGAGAATGATGAAAAGTTCAGTGATGACTCCATGTTAGTCTTCTCAGAAATGAAGATTTTGATCTGATATTTAAGATGATTGATTTGAACAACTGCATTTATGTGAATTGGGAAAGAACAAATTAAGGAATGTATGAAGGTATGCAAAGTGGCAGGGTCATTTATAACCCACCCTGGTGTGGCTCAGGAATTAGGAGAGGAAATCTTTGGTATCAGTTTTTATGTCTGTGAAACCAAGGAGAATGGGGACATTTCAGAAGCCTAGAGAGGGCAAAACATACCTATCTTTAAAAGGCACACATAGCAGGACCCAGGGACTTGTCAATCTTGTCAATCTCTTTTAAATACCTGGAAAACATGATGGCAAAATATTAAATAATCAGTGTATCTACATACACAGGATAAGAAAGAATAACAAAGCGATAAGGAACTGCCAATATAAACTTGTCAACAATAACGTTGTGTCAGACTAACCCAATCTGGCCTAATGGATAAAACAGAAGCAATAGATCAGATATATCTGGGTTTCTGTGAGGCTTTTGGTCCTTTTTTTTGTCCTATATTCCATTGTGGTGAAATATGAACAAATAAAGTGGCAGAAAAATGCACTATAGATGCAGGTGCTCTGCTATGCCTGGAAGGGCTCAAACAAAAATAAGATTTCTAACCAAAGCATTTACAACTTACAATAGTTGCGTGCACCTGGAAGATTAAAAGAGGACATAAATCAGAATATTGGTAATGTTACATAGCAGGTACTGAGGATGGCATTTGCTTTCGGTATAGAACAACTAAATCCATATCCACTAGACCTAAAAGCTCCAGATAACCAGTGTCACCAAAAGTATAGGTCACTGGACAGGTGTCTACAACATATAGTGCTATGTAATAAAGAGTCTCCACCAAACCATTGCCAGAAACTGGTTGAAAACAGGCAGAAATCAAAAGCATACAGGTGTCTCAGGACTGAGGTGGTTCTAACAATGACAAAGTTAACAGAGGCAGGATAGAGGATGGACATATATTCCTGCAATTAGATATGAGCTTAAAACGTTGAGGTTTTGAGAGGATGAACCTGGTGAATGGGGATATTTATAGTGTTCCCTAGTCTGTGCAAATACTGTCCTCTGCTCAAGTTACAAAGGATTGGAAATGTGTGTTGCTGACATTTTGTTTTTGCCCATTAGTCCATTTTTATATTGCCTTGTCTTTCAAGGTTCTCAGTCCAACTTGCCTGTTTTATCCAGTTGACCTGTCCTGCCTCAGTTATAAATTTTACAGTATAGAGAGTCTCCTTTGTTACTGCCTTTACTGTACTTAGTAAAATGTGGTTTTCACCTTTGCTTTTGGTTCTCAAGAACAATAGTGCTTAATTAAAACTAAGTACACAAAATATGATCACCGTTTTCCAGTAATTCTGCATTCAACAGCCAAATAATCTACATGCATATCGAGCACTCACACTTACCAACCCACAAATCCAATAACCAGAGTGCAAACGAGAACCCCATCCTTTCAGGAATTACAAATGTGTCCCCTTTTTACTGCCAAGTTACCAGCTGAATCAGACGAATGTCTTCACTAGAAACGCATCTGAAAAGCTTCCAATCAAACCATAATGTAAACAGTGGTATTTTAAAGACCTGGAAAAAGAGAAACAGTATTTGTGTCACCCAGTCCAGAGCATTACATAAACAGGTCTGGGAAGCCAGTCTTTTATTTGAATAATGTCTCAGCTTTCATTATCTCAGAGCACAACAATAAAAACCACAGTTAACATTTCAACAGTACTGAGTGGATGCTGGATGCTCAACTTTTGTTTGGTCTTAGTAAGATTGAAGCGCGTATCTGACATTTATGTCCATGAATAGCTCCCTGTAAGACCCCGAGCTGTTCTGACCCACAGAATATTTAGAGTACGGCACCTGGTTTTCAGACCGTGCCCTTGCACCCAAGCTGTCCTGCTGCAGCATGACTGCAGGCGGGTCCTTGCTTACATGGTGGCCACCATCTTTGCCAAACTGCCAGCCCACCCACTGCAGACCTGTTAAAACCGAGTTCCCTCACAAAGGTTGTACCGTTTATCTCTTCTGTGAGTTGCATGCAGAAAGAGATGGTAACACAGAGACAGAAATACACAGGTGGTTCCAGTGAGGAGCCAAGAAAAGCAGACTGCTTTCAAGCACTGATCCTTCCTCCTGCAGCTTTCTCAGCACAAACTAAAGTGGCAAATTAAAAGTCTGCTGCGACAGTCATAACATTTGGGAAAAAATATGGTGTTGCGTGGGGAGGAAACACCACTGAATTCCACCTAATTCTTGCTTTACAGGAGAGGGTGTAAAATGTTGAGGGACATGCCACGGGACGAGCAGCTTGACAAAGAGCAACAGGAGGCTCACGAGGTACATCTGTCCTTTAGGGGACCGTGGCTATCGATACACAAAGATAAGAAAAAAAAAGTAACCATCAACCTCTGCAAAGAATTAAAAAATGCTTGCTGCAGCTTGGTTCTAGTGAATAAAGGCTGGTAAATGTTCTCTTCAGTTAACCTATTGGTTACAGTGTCTGGTGTTGCTTTAGCCCCTTTCTTTCACCCACTTAAAATTGATCCGCGCAGTTCAGCCTGTGAAACTCTCTACAAGCATTCAGGGTGACTACGAGAAAGCAACCCAGAGAATTGTAAGCCTGTTCAAAGCTGCACTTTTTTGGATGGTAGGAAAAGCAGGGCCAGCTTTTCTTATCGTTATCTTTTGCAGCAATGAGCTAGATGTAGCAATCTCATGTCATCTTTTTGTTTTTCTTTGCGTAGAAATGGTTTCCATCACAGCTGAAAATGTTACGCAGCTTTACAACACCACGGCCACCCAGGAGCTCACAGTCATTCTAGAGAATTTCAACAATAATTCAGGAGTGCATCAGGGGAATCAAAATGGATGTATTAATCCAGATATATGGAAATGGCTACAGGATTTTCAGCCCGGATTCCTCTGGTTTATATTTGTTCTGGGAGTAATAGAAAATTCCTTTGTCCTCATCGTCCTGTGTTTCCACAAGAGTCGCTGCACAGTGGCCGAAATTTACCTAGCAAACATGGCACTTGCTGACCTGATGTTAGTCTGTACTTTGCCTTTCTGGGCCATTGCTATTTCTAAAAATTTTCAATGGCCTTTTGGCCTGTTCCTCTGTAAATCTGTCAACATAATGAGTCACATGAACCTTTATTCTAGCATTTATTTCCTGACACTAGTGAGCATTGACCGCTATCTGGCCTTGGTGAAAACCATGTCTCTTGGACGGATGCGACGAACTGTCTGTGCCAAATGGAATAGCTTTGTAGTCTGGATGTGTGCATTGCTCATATGTTCACCTACCATGGTGTTCCGAAATTTACAGTATTACAAAGACTACAACGTCACAGTCTGCATGCTTGTTTACCCCACCAGCGCCTGGGAGCCTGCAAACAACAGCTTGCTGAATATTGTGGGCTTTGTGATCCCACTCTGTGTAATTACCTACTGCACTACGCAAATCATCAAAGCCTTACGAAGTAGTGAGCTACAAAAACTGAAGTTAGTCCAGACCGAGAGGAGAGCCACCATGCTGGTCCTTGCTGTGCTCTTGCTGTTCATCGTTTGCTGGCTTCCATTCCAGATCAGCACGTTCATTGACACAATCTGTTACCTCGCACCCACTTTGAAATGCCTGAAAGAAGTCAATGAAATAGTGACCCAGGTAGCTACGTACTGTGCCTTTAGCAACAGCTGCCTGAACCCAGTCCTGTATGTAATCGTCGGGAAGCACTTCCAGAAGAAGGCTGTGGAATTCTACAAGGGCTTGTTCCCAAAGAGGTGCAGAAAATCACAGTCTGTGCAGATGGAAAACTCCCTGGACACTTTAAAAACTTCCATTTCAAGTGAATACCCAAGGAAAAAGCCTGTTTTCCCATTACCACGATAGCACAATTTGTTCATTACCGGAAAAAAGGCTTCCAACATATCAGTCTCCGCTAGTGTCCATCTGCTACTGGTCCACAGAATAAACGTGTGGTAGTATTCATCATTTGTGTGAAACCAACGGTTTGATCTTAATGGAAACTCCATACAGAGACCTGCTTCTAATGTTATTGGGCATTTGTCGTGGTTGAATCCTACTTTGTGGCATGCTTACATTTTCATGGCTGAATAATATTTGATGCATGTATCATTTGAAATGTTTGCATTTCTAAGGTGTACCTACGTGTACATACAGTTCTCTGAATAGACCCCCAGTATAGAAGCTATTGTCAGGATTGTGCAACTACTTATGGTACCCATACAGTTTGTAGGACTAGATTTTTAATTGCAGGGGCTTGTATTTGAGTAAGTTCTGCTAAATTAACCCTGTAGGACTATTATTCAAATGGATTTTTAGGTGTGACCATCTTCTGGGCTTTTACTTTCTCTGTTCAATCAACCAAAACTGTGTTGATTGATTGACAAGATGTGCCTTTTTGCAACTGCTCTGCGCCTGCTAGTTACAGATTTACATCAGCTCGTGTGTATGCAAAGTAGCTCAAAAAAGGTAAAGCAGTAGTGGAAGGAAGGCTGCAGCCACCTGCATGAAGTTAGCTGAGTTTTCTTTGTAGCAGGAGATTCTTTAGCCCTTCTGCATCGGGATAAAACCATTCACTTACTCCTTTTGAGTGAGTGAATGTTATTTACATTCATACCTACACTTCAGATCAGAGACTTATGTTTTAATATTCACAAAGCATAACTAATATTTGTAATGTTATTTAATGGAAACATAAAAGCTCAGCACAACTGGTATAGTCTCGCAAGTAGGAGAAACTGAGAAAATGAAGGAGGGCATCACCTAACTGCTTTAGAAAACTAACTGAAGCTAATAGGAGTCTTGAAAGTTCAAAGTATTTGAGAATGGCCTTTTCAGACTCTAATAATACCTATATTTTATTTGTAGAGTTCATCTGAGTGATTTTAATGCAAGGTAGCTTTTTCCCAATTGGATTAGATTTATGATCTAAGTTGAGTTTACACAGAAGACAAACTCACAGTGTACTGAATTGTCAGTATGCACTTTTACCTCTAGGAACCTTGGTTGAAAACTGAGTTGGAGGTGATCTAAAATCTTCTGAAACTAACAGAGCCTTTGTTCTTTTCAAAGCACTTAAGGTTACAGCCTTAAAACCACCAAGGGAAAAGGAGTTTGGTGACACAAGTAAACTCAGACTGCTACTGCATTGTCTTTATTCATCAGAGCTTGAATGGAGCAATGAAGTTCCATTTAAGATGGGAAATCTGTATTAAACTTTCAAATAATTAAACCCAGAAATGCTCCAGAAGTGTGTGGATGTGCTATAAAAACTATGGATTTAGATCACTGTAGATGATTTATAGACAATTTCCGTAGGTTTTCTTTAATAATCCAGTATAATCCTATGTCATAAATACTTCCATTGTTCATGTCTTTGTCCGAGACACCTATGATGAAACACTGCAAGGCTTTCTGTTATCTTCAGTGAACAGCATGCTATTCACACAACCATTAAATAAAAGGAACTCCATACAAAGGTTGTTGAGTCAATAGAAGAGATTTTTGAGTATTTGGTACTGAGAAGTAAAATATAAAAATGTTATTATATTAATATATTAATTTAAATAATGTAAATATATAGGCACATTATTTTGCTGTGCAGTAAGCATGTACAACAGAAAATAAACTACTTTAAGAAACGAGATTTGCTGGCATTTTCTTCTCTAGCCCATAACCTGTTACTCTGGAACGACTTGTCAGAAGTGCAACTGCTACAGGTGCTTTCTTTCAGTTCCCGTTGTACCAAAGTGAGCTGAAATCACAGAATTTTAGCTGCTTCCAAAGCTTTGAGTCAGCTTTCTTTTCAGGGCCCGTTTCTGAGCCATGCTGACCACCCTCAATCCCCTTGGAAGTTAAAATCTGAATTAAGACAGCTAAGGATACTGAAATCTTTTCAGTAGCTTTTCTCCCTCTGCAGACCGCGGAACGCACAACGTCAGCTCATGGACTGTTTAATTCTTGTTCTTGCCCACTTTCCAGCGTGATCACACATTGTGCAGTATTGGCGTGTACCATTTATGCAGGTACCAAAAAATCCCCAGAACTAAAGTGTAACGTCCAAGCCACATCTTACCTACTGGCAGTTTACAGTCCCAGTCAGACGCTTGGCTCTGTCTTGTTCTCGCAGAAGCTAGGTAAAATATGGGAACGTTTTTTAGTAAATGAGGGCAAATATGTCCTGAGGATCTCAAAGCTGCAGATGTCAAACTGTAATCATGCCACCTTTTTATTCCTCTTTATCCAGTTGCCCTCCATCAGCTGCTCCCGTCTTCCCTCTTACCTGAAGCTGACGTCTCTTTTCTTAGGCTCTATCCACGCAAACTGCTGACTCCACATTCAGTCCGATGGAGGCAGCTAGGAACCGTTGCCAGAGGAACATCAAGGATATCAACAGCCAGTTGATATTTCTCACTTGCAGTAGGTACGGGCAGGAATCATTCTCATCTTTTCACTGTCTGGTTTTTCAGGTTGATTATTAGCTTCCCTTGAAATGCAAAGGTAATAATCCTAAATGCTGTGAGCACAAAAAGCTGATGGCTTGCTGTGGGCAGGGCAAGGTTGCTCTTTTTTAGGCAGGGTTTCTGTGGAGAAGTCAGGATCTCAGTTCAGGTATCCCAAATCCCGAAGCAGTACTTTAGCCATTGAATCATCCTTTCACTCCGTTCTTCCATCAGCACATTGTGGGTTTCCAGCCTATCATGGCTCCTTCCATATTTTGCTGTTTCAGCCTCTGTAAACTGTAGTTAGCAGGGCTTGATATTACTGCACTGTGATGCTGCCAAGGTCATTTATTAGGAATTGTAAACCACTGCACCAGAGTTTAAGCTCTCCTTAGCAACCACTGTCTGTAGTAAATGTAAAGAAATCCAACCAAGCTGAACAAAGAATTTTACATCACAAGGGCACATCACAAAACTTTTCTCCTGTTGCAGAACAGATGAACAGTTATAACAGATTAGTGTGTTGATTTGCAAACCATTTCAATAAAGAAAATCAAACCATTAAATCATATTGTCCCAAAAAGATAATTTGTTCAGATCATTAAATGCTCCAACTATGTTAAGAGGAAGAGTTTTAACGGCTGGACTGTTGGACCAAGAGCCAGAACTCTGGACACCTTTTGGATTTCTGCCACTTGTCTGTAATGTGTGCAATAATTGAGCAAACAGTCTTACCTCTGCCTTCATCAACATATTTGTTTAATGTTTCTAATCAGAGAGGCCCAGTTAGCATTTGTAAATTCCTATGCAACTCTAGAGAATGTGGACTTTCTGCAGGAAGGGCAACACAGGCAGGATGGCTGAAGATCATACGAGCTTAAAACATAAACTAATGTGCTGTGAGTATCCTGAGTTGAAGGCACCGGTACACAGATGTGTTTTAACTATGTGTACACAGCAAAAACCTTTTAACTCTTGACTCTAATACAGATGTTTTAAAACTTAATCCTTCACATTCCTTTAATTTGTGGACCATAACATCTGTGCAAGCTGTAAAATGTTGCCAAATGATTACATACTTTCTATAAGTTGAATGAAGACCCAAGTTGCAAAGAAATAATACGTTAAATCCCCTTTTTGTATAAAGTTACAGCTTCTTATGAGGACTTGTTCTGAGTTGTTTAAGAGTTGGAGCTACAGTAGTGCCTATTCATTTCACTGTTATTTCCACCAAATGTATAGACTCCCAATTTTTTCTTCACTGCTGAAAAAAGTTCTAAAGATGGCAATGAAAGCAACAGAAAATAAGAAACTAGTTTTACAAAGAGGAGTTGGATTTGCAAACCAATATTTTGATCCCATTTTGAAGTGATGAGTTTCGTAAGACTCTGTTATTTATAATTTAAATTTTAGATGCAGCTGCAGTTTTTTATTCAGAGTCTGTGAGTAAATGTGGATGTTGGCGGCTCCTAGAGATTCATGTCTAAGCAAGAACAAATTCCAGACTTCTTGTTATTGCTCAAATGTTCTTCTTTATGGAAAAAATAATTAAACACAGAAATTCAGTAACGTAAGCAAAGAGGAAATTTTGGAAAGTGTGTGACGAAAATCTCCTGTTATATTGCACTTACCTTAATGAGTCAGAGTGGGATGTGTTGTTTAGAGATTGATCTCCTGTAAGTTATTAAGATTCCTTAGGTTACATGTAACTCAAAAAATGTTGTATTTCAGGTCTTCACCAAAATAATTTTTTTAATCCAGATATTTTAAAAAAATCATTTTGACAGAAGTGAAGCATATAGCTTCATTTGAGATGTATTTTTATACTGTTTCATTTATTTCATAAATAAATGTTTAAATAGGAGGCTATTTAAATAAAAGAAGTATTTGAACCTTTTAAATCTTCAAATTAAATGTTGAGTTTTTTAGAGTTTTTTCCAGCGTGATGGTGTCAACCAGAACAATTTTTCAAATTTGTCGATTTTTCGAGTGTTTGCGTAATTCTAACTTAGTATCTTTTTAATGAATAAAAAGCTGAAATAAAAGTATTTATCATGGTGATAGGGAAGTTCATAGTAAGATATCACCGTGCAGCCTCGCATGTCTTTCCATTTTAACTCACTTATCAAATGAGAACGGACACAGCTGAATAAGAAGTCAGAGAGATGGTGCATGCCACGGGTAGGTAGCCAGTGGGAAAAATGTTTTTGTAGTTGTAAATAACATTTCAGTCCCTGGATAATTTATCACTGTTTCTTAAAAAGAAGATTAAAAAACCCTACTGTTTATACAGATATACTTAAAAGAGATTTGTATTTAAAATCTGAGATACATCAGATATGATTTTTTTTTAAATATTGTTAATTAAATAAATCAGAGCAGAGTCAGAACAAAAAAGATAAAAATAATTGGTAAACAACCAGTCTCAGGCTACAAGGTCCCAGCAGGTAATCACATAAAAAGAAGACTATTTATGGGCGCAAGCCTGAGAAAATCCAGCAGTCATCATGCACTGTTGAGAAGTAATGTTCACAGAGACTCACGCCCTGGACACCTACAGTGGGGCACAAAAGACAATGGTTTTCAAAAACGGTGGAAAGGCTGACACAGGGTTTAGTGTGGCCAAGCTTCAGCAGCCCTTCCCCTACACCTATCGTCCTTTAAACCCAGCTCCTTGGCATGGTCTTCCCCCGGCCGGCAGAGGAAGGAACTCCCACCACAACCAAAACCTAGTTCAAAGTTTGTCTTTTGTGCACTGGCACTGAGAGGGCAATTCAGAGCTGTTGATAAAATTGTCATTGTTACGGACAGAGTTAATCATACAAAGGAACTTTTAATTGCCAAGGACCTGTACTTAAGAGCTTTATTTAGTTGTTGCAGGAGAACAAGATTCACAGCATATGGCTTATGTGACTTCACAATGAGAAAGAAATGTTTCACATGCCTTGAAAATTACTACAGCCGACATTTGGAGAAGTAAAAAAAAAAGAAATCCTGGGGCTTTCTTCCAAAACTGTAACATCACACACATCGTACATGGCCAACAAAACACTCAGACAGCACTCAGTCACTCAGTCCTGCCTCAGGATGCATCTCTGAATTCTCTCAGTTACCTCCGTACTGCTATTCACCAACCGTTTCTGAATTTGAAACTTCGCCTAAACTGCAAGGAAGGACAAGGAGCAGGTATGTCTATCTGTTTTTAATGTCTTACCTTTATTAAAACTATTTCACATACTTTTTCTAGAAAAAAAAATCTTTTGTGCTCTCAGTTCTGATCTGTGTAGTCTAGTAAGAGTTTCCCTTTCTTTTTCACCATGAAACTAACTCTGAAGGTCAGGATTAGTTCTCTTTATGTGCAAAAACATGATTCGTTTTATAAAATTTCTTTGTAGCTGAACATGCTTAGCTGTTGGCAGAATTTTCTCTTTCAAAGAAATCTTTACTTTTAAGGTTGTTCCCAAAGCTCAAATTCTGCTTATTTAGTGTTTCCAGAACACATGATCCTAACTGGGTAATATATATTAATACTAATAAAGGTGATAGATTCACTGTACGTGGAAATTAATCAGAGTGAGTTCATAGTAGGAAAAAGATGTCATTATTTGCATGAAAGATGACCGGAATGTGTTAAGTACATAAATTGAAAACCATTCATATGGCTAATTGTCCATTAGCACTGAATACTTTAAAATACTTACAGAAGAAAATTGCCTTTGAAGAAGAAATGAAATTAAGCAACTGAAAATTAATTGCATTTTTTGTCCAGAAGACATCTGGAGCTCTACGTTTATAAAAGGCTTGTGGCTTGTGGTAGTGCTTGGACACTGGCTAGTAGACTCTGAAGAAGTTTTCCCAAGAACAAACTGTACAGAAACTTCACGTACTATTGCTAGGTGAACAAGAAGTCAGATTTAGCTGTGGCTAAAATCTAAGTTGCAATGGAAGGTAAATGTTCCTGAAGTTTTTAGTTTAGTCCTTAATGAATGAGTTCGTGGCTCCAGCCCAGAGATCACATCCGAAGTGTGCAAAGTGACTGGCATAAATTGATAGCAAGAAATCATCAGAAAATAGACAAGCAAGGAAAAGAAGCACTTCTTTTTCCTCTATATTTAGTAAAAGTAATAATTCTTTTATAAAAGGAAATATTTAAGTGTTATCTTTCTTCTACAGTATTTTTGACATATAATGTTACAGATTTTCTTCCATTACTCTCACAACCTAGCCAGCCTCCTGCTATAAAAATTTAGATTCCTGTTGTTTCACAAATAGCCTCCTGCTGTCTCACATACAGCCTCTTTGATGCTAATCAGCCATTTATTTGCTCTATATATCTTCTCTGCAGTTTTAGATCCTCTCAAGTTATCTTAGTTTGCACGAGACTGTCAGTGAACTAGATAAAATTCAGACTGTTGTGAGGGAAGATGTCCAAAGCCAGAGAGCTGTGACAACCAGAGGTATAGCCCAGCTCCTTGACAAGACTGCCAGCTTGAGTGAGTTTATGAACTCAGATAAAAGTTTGCTGCTCACTTAATTCTGCAATGATGAAAAATGTTCCGTGCATTAAGTACCAAATCATGTGATGTGGAATATTAGTACTTAACTGATTCCTAGAGGAATCACAGAGATAAGTATTGGAGGCTGCTCAGATATAGACAACACTAAGGCTGTACATGTGTGCAAGAGAGACGAACGACGGTCCTAAATGCTCTCTTCAGAGACTCCATCCTTAGCTATCTCCTTGCTGTAAAAATACAGAAACTGAAAGAGCAGAGTTAAATAGCTGTAGCAGAAAGTTAACATTCAGGATGACATTGCAAAATATTGATTATTTTTTTAATGCATTCTTTTTTATGATTGGCATGCTCCACTTGGATATGAAATAATGAAGTATTAGATGTCACCACAGGCTCAGTAACGTCTTGCCTACCATAATGGTTCTGAGACTGAACGCCTGTGAAAAACAAGACCCAGGCACTATGGTCGAGCATGACAACACCAGGAGATCAAAGTCACCGCAGGAGGCAGCTCTGGAAACCCAGTGGATTTTCATGGGAGGAGAACGTTTTACCTGTGCTCTCATTCCTGCCCAGTCTTGCATATAATTACCAGAGAGAAATAAAGGTATTGCTAATGCTATAAAAGCCTAAACGCTTTGGAGGTTGGGGCTGCCTCTCTCCAGCTGAACTCATACGAAATGCTTGAACTGGAGAAGAGTGCAGTGAATTTGGAGCTGCAGAAGCCTTCCCTCCAGGCAAGGTTTTGACCGTACGATTTTGGAGGAGTCAATGTTTTATTATTGCAACTGCTGACATTTAAGAGCAATAAGCTCTTTAATCTGATGGTAATGTTGAACCCAGCGTTCAGGATGGGAGGAACTGAGAGGGAATGAAAGAATGCAAAGTTAAGCAAACAAGTGATGCACACAGAGAGTGAGTAGCATTCCCAGTTCTGGGAAATGGGCATCATCCTGCTAATGTTATACACAGCATGGAAAATAAGAGTAAGAGAAAGGGCAGGGAAGGGTGCAAGGCTAGCTTTGTGTCATCAACGTGACTCCCACTACTCTCAGGGAGCTGGAATTTGGCTATATCTCTTTCTGTCACCAATCTGGAGGAGACATGCAGAACTACTCATGCTAAATTGGCACCTTCCTTCCTCTGTGCCACTTTAAACAATGGCAGCAAAGAGAGGAAATTTCATAGGATGTGGAGGAAGTTCCATCCTTGCCAATACTGGGAACTTTTTTCACCATTGCTCATAAGAAGCATGGATTGATCTGGCCTACAATAATCAGTGAGCACTAATAAAGAATTTCCAGCAGTTAAATATTTGTTACACCACTGATGGCAGACAACGTCTGGAATTTTATGCTTCTTTTTTGCAGTCCCTTTATCTCATTTCAAAGACGCCTCTTTTTCACTTCAGAATTTTTAAAAAATGACTGAAACTCCTCTGCTGAATGTTTCCTCCTCAAACCAGAGTGAAAACAAGAGCAACTCAACTATTTGCCCAGATTTGGATGACTGGTGGGAAATCGTGTACTATATAGTACCCAAGTATATAGACTCCATCTGCGTTATTGGATTGCTTGGAAATGTATTTGTTCTCTTCACTTACTCACTGCACAAAGCCCCCCTGAAGATAGCTGAAATCTACCTTAAGAACCTGGCTGTTGCTGATCTTATCTTCCTCACCTGCCTCCCTTTCTGGGCAGAGAACATCAGGAATGAATTTAACTGGCCTTTTGGCAATTTCCTTTGTCGCAGCACCAGCGCATCCATCAGCCTAAACATGTACACCAGCATCTACCTGCTAGTGGCAGTCAGCGTGGATCGCTACTTGACTTTTGTCCATACCTTGAACCACAGACGGATACGGAGCAAATCTATGGCCAAAGGGATCTGCTTGCTCGTCTGGTTCATCGGCATCCTTCTCAGCATCCCAACCTTTATGTTTCGGACTGTGAAACACTTTCCCCTGTGGAATATTTCAGCCTGCATTTTAGACTTCCCCACCCCATCGTGGATAACAGCTGAAAGGCTGGTATTCAACATCGTGGGGTTTGCGTTGCCATCTACAGCGATCATCTTCCTTAATTTCTCTACCTTTTGCTCCCTACAAAAAAATGCGAGAGAACGAAGAGCACTCCGAACAAAGAGCTGCAAGGAGCACAAAGGCGCGAAGGCTACCAGGTTGATCTTTGCAGTGGTACTGATGTTTCTTTTGTGCTGGGCTCCTTACCATTTTTTTGTATTCCTTGGTATATTATACCAGACAGAAGTGATCAAAGGCTGCTTCTGGGGGGAACTGCTCAACTTTGGTGAGCAGTTCGGTTACACTCTGGCTACCACCAACAGTTGCGTTAACCCTGTGATTTATGTCATTGTTGGGAAATACTTCAGGCAAAAGGCTTTAGAAGTTTTTTCACAGTTTATTCCTTGTGGGTGTCCTTTGAGCTGGGTATCGTTCAAAGAAAAGTCTTCGTATTTCAACATGTTTCCATTCAGGAGCAGTTTAACCTAACGGTTCTCGGTCCCATCTTCATTTTGATATTACAACTTATTTCAAATGGCATTAAAAATGAATATGAATTGCACTGATCTGGCATTCACAGACTAAGCTAATTATTTATTAAAGTAAATCACTTGACCGCTTGTTTGTCCTCAGGTTTGCTTTTCTTTTTCTGAGTTATCCATCCAAATGTATAACATGTGATACCAGAATTTTATACCAAATGATCTAACCTGTTTTATCAATTACCAGTGACTTGAAACAAAAACTTTTTGACAAGATATCAGAATTCTGGTTTCTTTACAGAAAGCCATAAACTGGCTGAATATTTTACTGCATTATGACTGTGATGACAACTACTATACCACCAGTAACAGTATGCATAACATTATAACGTGTATTACAGAGCAAATATGAGCTTAATCTTCAGCTGATAGCTTCATTTGAGCAATTATAGAATAGCTCCAGTTATTTTTAACAGTATTTTAAATGGTTTGCAATTTCACAGTAGCATACGGAGAATTTGAATAATTTTTTTTGTGCATTTAAAATAGATTCAATGCATAAATATCGTATAAGACAATGTACCACAAAGAAAGTGTACATAAGCTGTAAAAAAAAGCAAAGCAAACCGATATCCTACCCAAAATCTGACCTTTTTTTGATCCAAAGAAATGTTACATAAAGTGTGTAAAGAATTCTACTTTTTATATATGAAATTATCAGTGATGGACATTGATACTGTATTATTTTGGAATATCTTTCATCTGAGGCAAATCCATAGGTACATATTTATATTTTTATAAATCAAAATTAATAAACTGCATAACATCCCATTTTACGCCATACTCTTGTTCTTTCTTATATTTATTTTGTATTTTGTCTCTTTCTCTGTTCCTTTGGGGAGGAGCAAATATATAATTCTGTGATTAAAAATCTTTGCTGCTACCAGAATATAAACTCTGGTGGTAGTAGTGGTAATAATAATAACATAACAATAATACACCGGACAGGAGATAAGAAGAAGGAAACTTCTTCTCCATCGCAGCCACAATTGCAAAATAGACTTAAGACAAGTGAGATATCTGTTGCCACAACTACAAAAGTATGTGTACGTACAGACAACGGAAGAAGACAGGAGATATAGTGCAGCCTATTCAGCCAGAAAGACACTGAGTGCAGAAATGGGCATACAAGCACATCATTTGTAGAACAGTTTATTTAATTAGTTATTATAAAGCCTGTTCAGTCTTGTACCCACTATAACAGTGCTGCATTTTCTGCAGTTCCTTTTAGTGTCACCATTTTGAATATGGAATTAATCTCTTATTTAATTATAGAAATCTACCCGTTCCGCTTCATTGCAGAAAGATTAGTGTTCATTTTCAGTAATTCCTCCAGACTTTTTGAGTCTGAACAGTGGAAGCCTTTTGAAGAGTTAGAAGTCTATCTTCCTGCAATGATGGTTTGAGTTAAGGGTGGATTAAGGGATCAAGGAGGAAGAATCACTCACAGCTTTTCAATCCTACTGTGACAGGCTTTTTTTAAATAAATGTAAGGGTTAGACATCGGCAGTAACAACAGCATGTAAAGTCCACTGAGTCATCTGAGATAAAAAACTTAATTCCAGTCTGTTGTAAACTGTTGCACACTGCATTTATTTAATGCATCCCCAGCCGAATCTTTAATTCAAAAATCTTCCAAGTAGAGATATTTCCGGGGGGGGGGGGGGGGGGGGGCGGGGAAGAAAAGCGGGGGGTGGGTCGGTTGCGTGGGGCCTCCCCGGAGGNAAAAGTGTATAAACGGAAGTGCCATTTTCCCATTATGCATTGGGACCTTAAAAGGGAAAAATATCTTGTCTTGTCTGACTAACGCTTGTGCGTGTTATGCAATGTACACAAATAAAGGGAAAAACACTACTTGAGCACTGTGGCATATCTAGGGTGTGAGTTAATAGGTTGAAAATCAGTCTGAAATCTGAATCAATGGAAATCCTCTCACTTACTTCAACGGGCAAATGACAAGGGCTTTCATGAAAGTGCTGCTTCTATTTTACATGTGCACAACTGTCAGGAAAATCATCTGTAGTTTAAACACTGCTTTAAACCACTTAACAGGGTCTTGCAAATCAATGGATTTGAATATGAATGTACGTAAATTACTCTTATATGAATGTATGTAAATTACAGTCTTTTTTATCTATGAAGCAAAAATTAATCAGCTTCTCTCATTACTGATTGTGTGAGCTGTAATAATACAGAAAAATATGAAAAGTAAATGCAATTTACTCCACAGCAAATGCAAACTCCTATATTTAATCAGAAACAGTCCACTGCACAGATAGAGGGTGCAGAGTGAGAGAATAACAGCAGTTCAGCAGAAAATGATCCACAGATAAAAAGCTGAACGTGACCCAGGAGTGCCATGCTGTTTCCACCTTGAAGCTGTATAGGACAACGGGTAATGAACTTAAATTGTAGCAAGGGAGGCTCCAGGTAAACATTAATGAAACCTTCTCCTGGTAAAGCCGGTGACAGGCTGCCTTGGAATGAATCCGGCACGGCGGCAGCGGAAGCCTCCCAGACCACTTTAGGCAGGCATTGCTGGGGATGAACAAGCGTAGCTGGTTCTGCACCGGCACAGGGGAGGGGATTTTTAATGATGTGCGTCCCTCCACTGGCTCTTTCTCTTGTGGTCAATAAAGTTCCCTTGTTTGCACTTTCAGGGCTTTTCACCTGTCACTTTTCAACCAATACTGAAACGTCAGCTCTGATAGCCAGTCAACAAATACGGCCAGACTCCACTGCCTGTGGGCTGTTCTTTCGAATAAGCACCCTTTTTACCCTCTCTCATGTTGTTCCTCACACTTAAAATAAATATTGTCAAGTGTTGATCATCAAAACACTCCCGTTCTGCAATATCAATCTTTTGTAGGCAAGATCCCAGCGCCCTAAAGTCTTGCGAGTATAATTTATTCTCCTCACCCATCTACATTGATTTAGTATATTTTGTGTTTTAATCACAATTTCTCTAGGGCGAGGACTATCTTTTTGTTGTCTATTCAGACCTTGCTTAATGCCCAGTTTAGTCTCAGTTTACAACATGGCCCTGCTAGCACTAGAATAATAAAGTGGCATTTAAGATTGACTGAAACCCAGCTCAAGAAATAATGCAGCCCGGGCTTGCATTTGCAGGATCAAAACATTTTGACATGCTGTCTCAATTTTACAAAATTTAACTGTAAAGGTAGATAGTGCTCATATCAGATTCTGCCTTTATAAAACAAAGCAAAACAAAACAAAACAAAACAAAACAAAACAAAACAAAACAAAACAAAACAAAACAAAACCACCCCAACACCCAAGCCAAAACCAGCTGACCCATTTCTAAAACTGAAGCTAGAAGAAAAGACATTGATCACTAAAAATAAAGACAGAAGAATTTTCAGAAATCTATAGCCATGTGGGCTTCTAGCCTGCCAGGAGTCACCTTCCTGGGAAGAGAGCTATTTGTCATCCCTGTGAAAATCGTACCAAATCAAGTAAAACTGTTGATGGAAGAAGCAGTCTGCGCACGGTACAGCCGGAGCGGCCAGATCCCGTTCTCACGCAGATCCTCAGACCCTCCGCTGTTGCCTGTGACAGGGTTTCACAAAAGACTGGGTCACAGAGCAACAGGACCCACCTCCCCGCCTGTGGGGGGCTGTGGGCCAAGGGTGGTGGATGTCAAGGAAGCTGCTTGTTCATGGTCTAGTGAGCTTGTTGGTGCATCCCCAGCAGCAGGGAAGGAATGAGAGACAAAAGCTGTGCCAGACGGCAGGACCAGAAGCAGTCTGGGGAAATGGGACTGTGGCTGGAGGTTAATGATGAACAGAGAAATATCTGACTGGAGACCAGGAGTTGAGAAATGGAGGACAAGACTGAAGGGAGAGAAGAAAGCAACTACCAGTGTCTCTGTCAGCCACTTCCCAATGCAGGAGTGTGTGGAGAAGCAGAGAGGTCATATTGACCAAAACAAAGCATTGAGGGAGGAGAGGAGTCAGGGACTGGCTGTACCAGCAGACACAGCAGGAATCAGTGTGCATGTGAAGGGGAAATGGCTTTGACGAGGAACTGGGAAAGAACCGGGACCTGCTGGGCAAGGAGGCCAGACCAAAGTTTAAAAAAGGGAAGAAGAGGCCTCAGGATGGGACTTGGGAAATTTTGTTCTCTTAAAAAAAAAAAAAAAAGTGTCAAAATCAAAAACATTAAAAGAAATTTGAGTTTACCAAACCAAGCATTCAAGGGCCAGGAAGTGTTTGACCTAAGATTGTCCCTGGAATCTGTGTGACCTCCCTCAGTGTATGAGTTATAATACAGTCTTATATGACTAAGCTTTGAATTTCCAACATTGCAACTTAACCACTTCTGATTTGGCTTTGTGTCACTGCCTTATGTGGGAGAGAAACACACATAAGTCAAACAGTACCCTCAAGAAACTAAACCATCTATCCTGCATATTAAACAAAAACAACAGTATTGATAATACACAGCCTGCCTTGAATTTTATAGAAAGAACTCTTTGAAAAAGCATATAAATAAACTGAAAAATTTGCTGCAGTGGGATTACATAGAAAAAAAATGAGTCTAATATGCATATATAATCGTAACTTAAAAGATAAGAAGAAATTCTAAAATAGGAGCAATTAGGAAGAAACTTGTCATCAGCACAAATGTAGGAAGGAATATCCTCCTTCCTTTGTAGCGCAGTAGGGTGCCTGACAAACAGAAGACACCACCCTTGGTCACTGGAAAGGAGGGGTCAAAAAAACTTCATCATAGTAAGGTAGGGCTTTGGTTCCATCGGGAGGGCAGGAGGAGGGCAGAACTGGGGATTCAAAAAAATCCTACTCTGTCAGCTCAGGCACAGAGAGAACAGCTCGGAACACAGATCCCCTGGGCTGGACCATGCAAGAGCAGCTTTTTATTTTTTAAGGAAAACTGAAGCTTGAAGGCAAAACAAGCCCATCTGAAGAGCATACCAGCTAATCTGAGTTACTCTGGTGTTTTATCTGTTTTTTTAATTTGATTTTTCAGTAGTTGCTGTTCATTGCCAAGCCTGTTATTTTCACACGTGACTGAGAGTAAAATCCTGAGTATCTTTCCCAGCCTGCGCTTTCCCTAGCCCCAAACAATACTGAGCCCTTGCAACTCCTGTGTTTTTCCCTGGTGGAGAACAGTCATGGACCCATTTAGTCACAGGTGCCATGTCCTACTTTAATTCTCTCCAGAACACACGGAGTTGCAAATACCCATCACACTGAGCAAGAGCAAATGTTAACAAAGCTCTGCTCCAAAGGAGGTGTGAACACCTTCTCCTTTCTTTCCTTTTTTATTGCTGTTGCAAAAAAGGGACGGTCTCGCTGGATGAGTTCTCTCTGCAGGTGCTCTCAAAGAACCAGGATTTAACCCATTCTTGAGTTTCCCCTTGGTTGTTAAGCATGGCTTGAACAGACCCAGCTGCCTCTCAGGGTCAGTCCGTGGGCAGCGATGCATCATACTACCTCGTGTGAATGGTAAGAGGGGAAAAACCTGCTTTAGCACTCTGCTCCTCAGTTTCTGGCAGGAAGACCTTGTCCACACAACCTACTTTGGCCATGCTTTTGCCACAAATACAGTAACTCTCTTGTGCTATCAAGCAGTGGTCATGGGAGGTTATTAAATGACATAACACAGTAAAAAGGGAACAACAAATTCAAAACTTCTTACTTTTAAAGCATATGTGTGACTGGTTGCAGTGCATTCTGCAGGAAAACACCTTAGAAAGCAATTGCTCAAGAAAACCCTCTTCTGCCATTTTTATCTTGTGCAGTGCAGGTTTGTTCCAGCAAAATCTTCCCTGTCTGCTAGTGATAATTTTTTTTTGGGAGCTGAGGCATATTCTCCATCATCACTCTAATCTACAGCTACAGCTGGGAGAGATGTTCTCCTCTGGGAAGTAATTCACACACAGAAAAGTTCACATTTGGTTTCATGCATTGCTATTTATCTATTTCAATTCCTGCACAGCAAGTCCCCAGCCACAAATTAGGAATGAAACCAGCCACCACCATTTCCCACAGGAAGAGATGGAATAAGTCTCACTTCCATCACACAAGACTAACTCAACAGATAAACTGCAAGGCCCAAATCCTGAAAAACACTTTTCAAATTGTTCTAGTATCTTTCTGATGTATGGACAAAAGTACATTTCAGGTAGTTATGGAGTGAGAAACCCTCATCATTCAGCACTGGGAGGAGGATAAGTAGACAAATTTAATCTGCAGCCCCAAACACTCCTTATGTGAGTAACAGAACTGTTCTACGAATAACAAGTTAGAGGCCAAAACCTCAACTCATGTATATCACAGTAAATTGAAATTAGTGGAGCTATACCCATTTGTACCAGCCAAAGAGCTAGTCCTAAACAGAAATAGTGACTTCGAGTGCCTATCATTACACCATTTTAAGGTTATTATAATTTTTTCAAAATCAAAAGAATTACACAAGAGTTTTGCAGGACAAATCGTGAAGAAACAGAACTTGAGATCAGCCTCCATTGATAGCCCAGTTTTGAACAAGCTAGGTAAATTGCAGAAGAAAGCCAAGACTTGATATTAAATTTTATAAATGGAAAAGCAGCTATGACATTTTCAAAAAAGAGAAAAACAAGAAAATTTGAAGATCAGGCTGCCCCTTCTGCAAAACTTTAGTCAGTCTCTCAAGAATCACAAGAAGCACTGAACCTCTGAGCGAGGCCTCTTGCCAACATTGCTTAACTCTTATCTGCTGGTTGCGTGCCAGCCTCCCGGCGTGGATGCCAGGAATTCATAATGCAAATCCCACGCAGCAAGAACATAAAATCTCTCTGACGTGGCAAGTGGCAGTCAGACAATGGGTGATGATATGTCTGATGGGAATTAATGCCCTACAAATATCCTGATGTTTTAGGCATTATTGCAGATAATTAGTAATCTACTGGAATAGATGATTTGTGAGAAAATGTTACGATGTTAGCACAGTTTTGTCTCCTTCTGTCTTGCCTCAGACACTTGGATGTGAAGGGCTGCAAAGCACCGCTGGCTCAGCTAACTACAGAATTTTGCAACTGTAAAAAAACTGCTTTGTGTAGCACCATCAAATATGTATTAAGGCAAACTTTCTTCTTCCCAGGGTGTGGGACAAAAGGAATACTCTACTTTGGCAGCTGCTTCAGAGCTTTTGAATAATAACCCATCACTATCAGGCTCTCATGGAAAAGGTTATCATTGCCCTATTAACAGAAGAGGGAACTAATGATGACATAAGATTAATGCTGGAAACTGAACTGCAGGTATATGGGAACATATGTAGAGTGCCATTTGTCGATGGTATCGAAATCCCTACAGCCAGCCCTGGGGTACTCTTCATGACTTGATGAGAGACAGGAGGAAAGAGAGAAGTAAATTTAAGCTAATGGGAAAACACCTGCCAGAAGCAAGTTCCAGAAAAGAAAAAGTCTTTCTTTTATCAAAGGACTTTTATGTGTGCGTACTACTGAGGTTCACAAATCCTAAACTTCAAAGCAATTCTTTCCTATTGTCACTGCAGATCAAGAGTAACATTCAGGTGCCCAGTGATGCATTAAAGACACACACTTTCCTTCCACCCATGCCCTTGTTCATACCAAGACTTAGTATCTTTTCTTTGGCCTACCCAATACATGCACTTGGGTAGCCCAAGGGGAGAGGATGGTGGTCTAACTGCCTATTGGACAAGTATCTCAACTCCCCGAAACCACAGTGCACCAGCTCTGATCCCAGCTATACCGACTCAGCCCTTTGGCCTTCTGCAGCAGCGGCATTAGCACTACTTTGGTTGACCATGAAAGCTTGTTTTCAACAGTAAGATTGTCATCAAAGGTATTCTGATGACTAAGGTACAAGCGTGGAGTTTTTTGAGAGACATTTGCAGTTCTCATCTCTGCTACAGATTTTTTTTTTTTTTAAATGTTGGAGAAATCCTTAATTTCCATAATTATTTCTAAAATAGCCTTGCTAAACTGGACATCTGACTGCTCTGATTTCCAGAGGCCTCTTGGGAACCAGCACCTCTCACCTGTGGATAAAAGGCATGCTGCATTCACACTGCTTAGAAAGCCCATTTGCCCTGAGGCTCACTGGTGTCAGAAGGACTCCAAGGAGCCTTTGAGAAATAGCATCAGGAAGAAAAGGTAGCCAAGCCCTCATTGTGAGAGCAGATAGGGTGGTTTGATAGCTGGGGATCTAATTGCAGCCTTGTAGGCTGCTCTAAGCTCTACATGCAGCCAGGGTTTGCGCCTAAAGGTACCAACAGTCACCCCAGAGGTGACCCCTAGACCAAACAGTATAGCCAAAAAGGTCCTTCTGTTTTGAGGTTGCTGTGATCAGCCCTATTCATAGCAGGGTCGCTCCCACCAATATATTTCAGGTCACCATCAACGGAATGAGGCTTACAAATTTCACGGCTGCCTTGTGACACCTAAAAATAAAATCACAGAATCATAGAATCATAGAATGGTTTAGGTTGGAAGGAACCTAACAGATCATCTACTTCCAACCCCCCTGCCATGGGCAGGGACACCTCCCACTAGACCAGGTAAAACAGACATACAATATAAAGATACTACAACAACAGCTGTTATTAAGTGCTTCATCTAGACTTTAAAAGCCAAACCCCCACCTACTCTCTATGGGCATATAGCACTTTAACTGTGTAGCTCTTGCCCAAAGCTTCCCCACAATACGTCTTGCTGGTTGTTGCATCCTCAGATGTTTTCCTCCCCATGTGCTGGATGCAGAGCACTTAAAGGTTTGTATTTACTAGTTAGATATTAACCAAATAAAAGAAGCATTCATATGTTTTACTGTGAAAATAACCATTTAATTGGAATAGCAGGACAAAAAACTAGCCATTTTAGAACTAAAGTTATACCTCATCTTTCATGCTATGGCAAAAATCAAATATCCTTCGAGTGCGTTGCACGTTACCTTAAATAATAAGTCTGCTAAACAGCACGTGATATCCCTGAGAAACTACACAAAAGTACAGCTGATTGATCTCTTTAGAAGGGGTGATCTTGCAGCACAAGCATGTAAACCCAGGGCATGGCTTCAGTAGAATAAAATTAGATGTGTTATATTAGACCTGCATTGTTCTTCCTGCTCTGCTCTGCTTCACTTCCAGGCATTCACACAACCCATCCTGTTTATTCAGATGAGCTGTGAAAGGTCTGGAAGAGTTATTCTGGGATACTGTCCCAGCCTTTTGGGATACTGATGTGAAACACAACTCCCTTCACACACTGGATTTTTTGTCTGCTCTTTTTTCAAATTCTAACGGCTCAGACTGATATTAGTGGCCTTATCTTTTGCCCTGATTTTCATGAAACACTTCCTTTTCCAGTTCAATGTATTATTTGCTGATGTGTTCGACAACACTGTATCCAGTCACGTGGTAGATGTATCTGAAGTCCCTGGTCCCTGGTGGAGACAGCCTGCAGTAGCAGATAATGGCAAATGATGCCCTTCAGCAGCGCTCCTCAATCCCGCCCCACAGCCTCTCTGCCAGCCCATCATCAGGAGCACCGTGCACAGCACTTGCTGGCCCAAAGTGGGAGAGTCCGGGCAACTCTGCAGTAAGGTACCAGTCTAGCGGCAGAGAACTGGGAGACAGGAACCAACAGTACAAGACAAATGTGATGGACTAGTCAAGCTCTTAGGAAACACCAGCAGTATCTTCCTAGACATCCGAAATGTCTTCTTTTTGTCACACAAGCCAATTGGGAAATATCTTTGTTTGCCCAAAGTTATTGCTGTAAGAAGTGGCATTTTCTGTACATCTTTCAGGAGCAAACAAGCCAGCAAGATGCGTTCAATTCCCTGAACTCACCCCCTGTGGTGTGAGGAGAAAGACTGAACAGCTCTGATACTATTAGTCCCACACAGAGTAAGGTTAATAATGCTTACTGACCATTAGCAATAAACGCATTCCATAACACTATGTTACAGGAAAAATATAATCTATTTTGAGAAGTATAAGTGTATGTTATTAGAATCTCTCAGCAAAAAAATAGTTCCTCTTAGAAAAAGAGCAACAGAAATATGAAAGAATGTCTTAGTCACTCTAATTGAAAACAGTTTTGTACTCATGAAAAAATTCTAGTGTGACAATTTTAGAATATAGACACGTGTTTTCACAGAATCATCATTTCTTACTGTCTTCTGTAAGTTATTACTGAGTAACATGCTATACCTTAATAAAGCACACTATAAAGAGTCAAATAATTGCTTTCTTTTTCCTAGACATTGTCTTATTTGTATAATGTTAAGTATTATTAATGTGAAAGGTTATTTCTGGGAGATACTTTTTACTCTTTGGTTTATCCACGTTCACTTCTATACTTCCTTAGGTGACAGAAAAAGCTATGGCATGAGAAAAAAGTCTCTGGCATAGCAAGGAAATTAGACAACCAGCTACATCCAAAAATAAAACGGCAGGAAAAATACAGAATATATTAATGAAATTCTCTATCATATGCTGCTACCGCACATGTGATCCAAAAGTTGTGTATCTTATAAGTGAAGGTCATATTTGGTAATGGCAACAAAGGCGAAGGACAGCAAAACAGTTTAATGTTCAGGAAACGACGTGTGCATCATGGAAGGGAAGGTGAAATGAGTCATAGCTCGGCTGCAAGAGCCGGTGCTGCTGGCGCTGGGCAAATCATTCCTGACTATATGGGCGGCTCCATCTGACATTGGGTCAAAGCCTGTGTCTTCTTGGTGAAAGAAGCTAAAGGAGTAAACAGCAAGAGCCAGAAAACTAGAGGAGCTGTCTGCTCTTGTCTGTCTAGGCACTGAGAGAAACAGCAGGAAAAAGACCATGTGGCCGTAATTATATACAGTCATGTAATTAGAAATCATCCTCACATCACAAACTCATCCATTAAGAGAGCTAAATGAAGGTAGGGCAGACAGTGGAGGTTGTTGCATTTGCTTGCTTTCTGCCATCTGACTTTTCAGTGTTATTTGCATTATTTTGCTATGAATAGTTTCTGTATATATATATACATGTGGAACTAAGACTACAATACATTTTAGTGTTTAATAATCCATTTCTTCTTCTAAAGGAAAACAGGGAGAAGCTGCAGTGCTCTGCAAGACAAATATTTTCTACTTCATGAGGTCTGAAAAACATCAGATTACTGTTTGCAGTATTCTAGGGCATTAACTCTTCCTCCCTCTACACATACATTACAATAAATACACTAAATTTCTCTTCCAGAAAATTTGTTTGCAGTAACTTCTAACATAACTGACTGCAATTACTGCCTGATACTGAGTTATAGCAAGATGGATTGGTGTGATTAGGATTGGTAAACTGTTTCTAGACAAGCATTGTATTTAAAAAATACAGCCACCTTTTTTTCCTCAAAAATCTACAGAATGAATGTGCTTTATGTGTTTTAAATGCTCGTTATTTGAAATTGTTCAGCAGATGGTATATATTGCAGCACACTAAAGAACGGTTAACCCTTTAATCTTGCTGCGGCAGTTTCAGCTGCTGATTTTTGGGGTGGACAGCTATCCAAGGCACCTACTTTCAGTTACCCTCCATCACCCAGGAAACTTTCAGACGCGCTCTTTTGACAGAGGCGCCTTCCCACAGGAGTAATAAGGTCATTTCTTTCAAACCGGCTTGTGAACAAAGTTTTGCTGCCCGAAATGTTGAGGACTGGGGGGCAGGAATATGGGAAAGGAAAGGTGGCTCCTTTGCTCCACTGAAGACCAGGCTTTGCTGGGTTAGTATCAGCCCCTGGCTCTGCTCCGCCTCTGTGGTTCAGCTGGGCACTTCTGCAGGAACGCGGCCAGGTTTCTTCTGCTCGACCCCGTTGAAGGAGGTTCTCTATCCCCACTGGGTCTACAGACATGGAAATGAATTCGGAGTTTAAGTGTCTGTTTTGCAGCAGCACTTATCAAGCTGGAGGAGACCTTCCCAACAGACTAGTAAAAAAAAGTGGTAAGCTGCATACTCAGTGCTGTGTTGTGTCCCAAAGCACCTTCAGCAGAGTTTTACCTGCAGCTGCTATTCTGAGCTATTAAAATATTGACATTGATTAGGGGCTTTTGTTGAAATGGGTCTCTCTTCAGTCTCGAGGAATGACCATGTCTGATATTCTGCTTGCTGCTCTGTGCAGCTTACAGTGCTGTTTGCCAAGTGTGTCTCAGAAAGGCTAATGATGTTTACAGTGCTTCGTACATATTTGGACGCAATATTTTCATCATAATCACATCTAGAACTCAGACCACCCCATGAGATCGCCTTCTCTGAGCAGAAAAAGAAGTATCTACTAGTGAAAATGATCGGTAAACCAATATAGACCTTCATGAATGGCTGATTTCTCTACACCTTTTTAAACTACAGCAGTAATTTACACAATTGCAATTTATAATATATATAACAGAATTTCAAAATATATCACAGCAGGTCTCTTGTGATGGAGCCTGGACCATTGCTGCAGAACTCTGTGCAAGGAGTATTGATTCTTACCAGGTTTTGATCTATGTGAACTGACAAGCTAGAGACACACTGTGCGTAGCCACTGTGTGCCTGCTCCTACTGGGAAGGCTACAGGAGCTGTGTCATGCCTCTCCCACCTGCCCAGTCCTCCTAAACATTAACACTGCCCAGTGCAGCATGTGTTCACTGAATTAAAGGGTGCAGCAATAGTGACATAGCCTCCTTGTCCAGTCCCAGTTCTTCTGCACACCTTCATATAAATCACAAGACGCACAGGCTGTCACAGCAGCGATTCTGCCAGCTTAGATTAGATGCCACTAGTATAACGCACAATAATGCCATAGGGCAAGCCAGGTCCCCAGCAACCTATGCATTAATGAAACCATCACCAGAACTGCCTATCTCAGCAGCGAAACCACCAACAGATTATATATGGAACATACCATTAGAGTTAATGCACCTGAAAGAAAAATGAAGGGAAATTGCACTTAAGCAGCAAAATGGAGGGACCAGAAATGGGATTCAGTAATGGTCAGATGAAGCTGAAACTCCCTGACTCATTCCAACCATTAAACTGCTTCGCTCTCCTCGATGACCTGTATTAGGGAAAAACAGTGAAGCATTAGACAGCTCCCAACATGACCTGCTTTGTTAGACAGTCCTTGCCAGAGAGGTCAACCGACCCGCTTGCTCACCCATCTCTCATTTGGTTTGAAGGAGGATTGAAGGGGAAGACAAAGAAATTTTCCTGAAAGGTAAGAGTTAAAGTACAGAGGCAATTGTTGAGGATGGGCATAAGCATATCGGAGAAGTACAGCGTTCATCTTTTTCTTTAAGAGTAGACGAAAGCTCTTTCCCCTCCTCTTCTTGGCTATTGCAATTCCTTTCTGGTTACAATCTATTTTGGTTGCGTTGTTCTGGAGGACTTGACCTAGTAGCCAGGCAGCAAACACCTGCACTCCATCTCTGTAATCTGAAAAACATCTGTATTGCCCTCTTTAACTCTCTCTACTTCCTGAGAAACTTCTGGCATTACTACTTAGGCCCACAAATGCAGAGCAGAGCTCTGTTAAAACACAGAAATTAAAATTCAAAGAGGAAACTTGTGATTCAAAGCAAGGTGTGCTATCTCACAGGTACTCGCTTACCACCCCTTGCCCTTTCAAAGGCATGATAGCACTTTTACCTATCACAAGCTTTAAGATTTGTGGATGTCGAGAGATCCTCAGCATGCCCGTTTCTTTCCACAGGTGCAGGGTCAATGTGATATTGCTGTGTGCCAACAAGCTATTGTGCCACACGGTGCTGAAATTCAAACAACTGCTGCGAGATGACTTGAGTGAATTTCAAGTAACTGAGGATATTATTGCCTTCCCAAGGGTGAAGAGGAGGAATATATATCATTCATTAGCAACATTTGAGCTGCTTCAGGGACAACATCAGTGTACCACAAATAAACCACAGCGGAAAGCCTGTCTTTTATATATGTGCTTCTGAGGCCTCAAGAGATGGGACAGAGGGAGGCAGAAAGACTGAGTGCATGAGTGTACATAAGAGAGGACCCGGGGGATTGAGAACTACTAAGAATATACGGTAGCTCACATGGTAACAGGAAAGGGTTAGTGGCCTTTCTGCAGAAAGACATTCAGAAATGCTGATGCCAAGAGAGGGGTAGGAAGGTCTGTCAACAGCTGAAGAAGCTCCTAAGGATACTTACACAGAATTTTGTGGAAACCTAAACTGTTTTGCATGACTTTTGCTAAGTGCATATTTCGTATGAGGCAAATACTTCAAATTGTTTACTTAAAATATTTTCTCCCTGTTCACAGATAAAAGATGGAGGAAGCACGTTGCCAAATGCAATGTTAGTAATCTTCTGAGATCTCAGCATCTTGCTTTATAATCATTCTGTAACCATAGGCAGACTGCTTCCAAGCAGTGTGCACCCAGGGCTAAAATTCGCGTTACAGAATCACAGAATCATTTATGTCAGGAGAGACCTCCTGAGATCACCTAGTCCAACCCCCCAGCTCAAACAGTCAGCTACAGCAAGTTGTCCAGGACCACGTCCAGTTGGGTTTTTAGCATCTCCAGAGATGGAGTCTCCACAACCTCTCTGGGCAACCTGTGCCAGTGCCTGACCACACTCACAGTAAAAAAAAAAGCTTTCTTACGTTCAGATGGAATTTCAAGTGTTTCAATTTGCATCCGTTGCCTCTTGTCCTGTCACTGGGCACCACTAAGAGTCTGGCTCTCTCATCTTCAGTACCTCCTGTTAGGTATCTATGCACATTAATGAGATCCTCCCTGAGCCTTCTGTCCCCAGGCTGAACAGTCCCACCTCTGAGCCTTTCCTCATGGGAGAGATGCTCCTGTCCCTTAGTCATCTTAGCAAACCTGTGCTGGACTCACTCCAGTAAGTCCCATACTTTCTTGTACTGGGGAGTCCAGGACTGGATGCAGCACTCCAGATGTGGCCTTGCCAGTGCTGAGAAGAAAGGAAGGATCTCTTCCCTCAATCTAAGAATTTAAACAACAGTTATACATGCACTGGGTCAAAAATAGAGAAGAAAAAATAAAAAGTTACGTGCAAATGAACAGGTACGGTATTGCAACAGGGGGGCAGGGAGGCAACGGCCTTAGAGATTTTAGTTATCATACAAGAAACAACAACTTCAAAGCTGAGAAAAGCACACTGCTGAATTAGAGTACAGGTTTTTGTTAAGGCGCTTTCCTGGAACCTGGAGAACTATGTTTATGTCTTTGCTCTGTCTCAGGTGAAGCAGAAAACATGTGCCACGTGAACATGTGCCACATCTAACCCAAGAGCCAGCAGGTAGAAGAGCCCTTTCCTTCGGCTCTTCCACCCTGCTTTCTCTGGCTTTTTCTGGTGAAGGATGCTGTGTTATCTGAACACGTGCTACACTGGGAGGTTTAGGTGGGGGATCCCTGGCCTGTGGGTCCCAGTAGAATTTAGGATATCCACTCAGAAGTTTGGCTCTGCCAAGGGTTGTGTGATTCTACCAGTTCACTGACAGAGTTGCAGGTGTCCATGGCATTTTTAACAACAGAAATTTAAGGACCTGTGCAATTACATAGCAAAGCAATATCGATGACAATGGTGCATATACATCAATGTCATGAACCTAAATGCCAAATTATCCCTGCTTTTAATCTCTTCTCTAGCCAATAGTGTTCCTTTTATCTTGTTTGCCTTTTTCATCTCAAATGCATAGCCCATTTAAGAAAACTGGACCAGATCCTCAGGTGAGGGCAAACAGCTTTGCTCAGGTCACTTAACTGGAATGTGTTTTGCACCCTTGCAGGAGGTTTTGCTCAGTTGTAAGAAGATCCTTGGGCTCAGCACCATGCCATTTTTAAAGTTCTCTTAGCAGATGCACAGGTTGCCCAAACAGCAGTGCAATACCACAAAAACACTTCTTACAAAGCAATGTTCCCCATTAACTGCGTTCTCCAAGGGACAGTCTCCTACAGACTCATCTCTAACTACAGGCACTACAAGACGTGAGCATGGAGGACTACAAGGCTACTGCTCACAGGCAGTCTCTAACACCATGGATCCTTCATCTGCAATGAGGCTAGGCGGGATTTACACTTCTGTGAGGGTGCAGAGAATGAATCGTATATCTTGGATATTAGTGGAAGAATTCTTGCTGCCTTGTCCTTTTGTGTACTACATTTTTAATACATATTACCTTTGTTGCTTGGTTACTCTCAGATCTTCCAGTGCAGTTTTTAAAAATACATTTATTGCCTTGCCCATGCAGTCTCTACTCAAAAAGAAGCAATCAAGGAAGCAGTGCTTGGCAACGCAGAGCTGGATGCTGGCTGGTTCAAACACCATGCAGAACCCACTGACCTGATCATCACTCCCAAAGGCTTTAGCTACCATATCTCCTATGTAAGAACAGTCTCATGGTAGAGCTGACTCTGTCCTGCCTAAGGCTGTCCCAGAATTATTCCAAAGTGAGTCTGATGAGAAAAGTCCACTTATGCCTTCAGAATTGCCAGTGTCTACATGACTAAATACATAAACCATGGAGTATGAGCTCTGGAATTAAACAACATACGTTAGTGACCATACAACACTAACAACTGACTTTCCCTTCCATTTCCACTGTACGTTGCTGACAATTCCTCCAAATAGAAATAGATATGTAAATGCATGCAAATGATTCAAAAATAATACTGTGTGCAAAACTCAGAGCTCCAAAATGGACGTGAAATACTCTTTTACTCGGTGTGAAACTGCTCTCAACAAGTGTTTTCAATTGGTCTGCGAGGTGGGGGATAGAGGTAGCTATTTGACTGACTGACTTTCATTGAATCAAGCGTGCTCAGGAGATGCTCTGGATGAGCATCCTGGCTTTATTTCACATCCACACAGCACTGTATGGATTGCAAGCCTTGATCTGCACACTGATCCAGAACTTTTACATGACCAGAAGCTGAGTACTGGATTCATATTTTGAGGGAGCTGGAAGCTTTTACAAGTGACTTAGAGGTCAAAGCACCATTTGGAATTGGGGACGAAAGCTGTTGTGTAGACATAGCCATCACCTCATCTCTGCAGGTGAAGAGAAATAAGAGAGGTCTCGTGGGTTGGCAAAGACACATCTTTAACACGCTCACAAAGTGTGAGCTCATAAACAAAAGGATTGATTTTCTGTGAGAAACATTTGAGAGTAAAAAATTGAAGCTTAGGTTTCTGTGTCGTGCACTTAGTCTTGACTCAAGTGGGAGTGACCATGGAGAGCAATAAACAGAAGCCTTATCAAGAGCAATTCAACCTGGAAAAAAAGGTCTAAGCCATAGGAAAAAAAAAAAAAA
>VYXH01002593.1:210133-221312 GCA_013397275.1 Burhinus bistriatus
AAACACAACAGGGGCTGTAACTAAAAAAGGGACTATGAAAAGATGAAAGCTACATCATTTTTCTATTAAGTCAGAGAGTAATGCACACTTTATGCTCAGGAACCAGCCAGGCCCAGATCCCTGGTGGCACAAACTGCATTTTTTTCACTAGCGTGTTCTTCTAGTTTGCATTCATTAAAGACAGTGAATGAACAGAACTGTCTCATTTATAACTCATGGCATGTGGACACCCAGGCCTCCTCTACCTTATATGCTTTGTCAGTGTAAATCAAAATCACCTTCTCTCAAGAGTATGTTCATAAGTTTAATACCTTGGGCAGTCAAACTCCTTCCTGCTCTGTGTGGACAAACCACAACCACTAAACCTGCACACACTCAGAGCTTGGGGTTGTTACGACTATTTTTTCTGATGTTTTAACACCTCTGACTCAGGCAAGCAGGATCCAATTTCCTGCTCAGTCACAAATCTTGTCCGTGGCCTTGGCAAGACAGTCGTCCTCAAAACTGGCTGTAACCCCGCGCCCCGCGGGTGCCTCCTGTGCTTCAGAGCCTGGGCACAGACACTCCCTGTGGGCTCCCGTTGCTGCTACGTGATGAAGGGCCTCCCTCGGTGGGAGCTACGGCCCCAGCACAGATCCACAGCCCTGAGAGTCATCCAAGGACGCAGCAGAGGCGAGCGTGACTGAGGAGCGATTTGTGTTGTGTACAGCTGCAGTAGGGTAGGAAGGGACAAACTGGAGAGCTACAGCCCTGCTCTGAGCCACAAGTGAACAGGATCACAGAACAAAATCACAGAATGGTTTGGATTGGAAGGTACCTTAAAGATCATCTAGTTCCAACCCCATGGGCAGGGACACCATCCGCTAGACCAGATTATTCTGTGAAGACACAGGTCACCCAGTGACCCAGGCTTTGTTCAGCAGGTGCCAAAAATCACTACTGACTTCCATCCCCTCCTCCCTAGCTCTCCCACAAAAGCCCACCACCTCTCTCTTCTGTCTGCCCAGTCCTTGAGTTGAGACCAGACCCCCATGGCCTGCCCAAGGACCAGTTTTCCTAGTCTCTGTTAGTCCCCCAGAAGCTGTGTCCTGCCCCAGATAACCCGACACTTCAAAGGAAACCATGTCTTGTTGCCTGGGGCTATAAAACAAAGAGTACCTAGAAGACATCACCTAAGACAATTGTACAAGGGTAGCAAAATGATTCTGCCCTGAAGAGCACAGCTAGAAACCCTTTACCGAAGAAGTACCTGGATGCTTAACTCCACCCATTTATTAGGGAATCTGCTTCTCGATGGCTGAGGAAATGTGCTTGCCTTGCTAGGAGCTGGCTGTGGTCATGGTCAACAGCTTTGAAACTCAAGTAGTTGCCCACACAGTGCTGGCAGGCAGGATGCTGATTTTGGCTGGTGTGGTCCAGGCTGTGGTGCAGCTGGCTGTTGAGGAGGCTCAGGTCACTTTGGAGCTCAACCAGAAATGTCAGAGCAGAGGCTGTGAGCAAATCTGAGAAAGCCAAGCAGTCTGACAGCATTTCGAAGACCACTGCTATGGTTGTCCAAGGTAGCTTTGCCTTCATTGTTTCAGGAGTGAGGCAAGTGCTGGTGTTTGTGTAGTACCAGGTACGGAGAAAATGGCACGGGATTTTTCTGAAGGATTGCAATGCTTTGAAATCTCACATTCTCTTATCTGCCAAAACTTTAAGTCACTCATTAGTGTAGTAAGAAGAACCGTAACAATATGAAAAGGTTTTTATTACTGCCATGTTATTATTTTATTTATAATAATAATACTGCAAAATATTTTGCTATTTTTATTATTAAATTTTATTATTCTTTGGCTTCAGGGAAGTTCATGAAGAACTAAATCTTTCTGCCCTATGACTGATGTTTCAGAGCATCATAAAAGGCTCAGTGAGAGTGTGTGCACACACATGCACAAGGGGAAGGAACTTTTCCAACAAGCTGCCTGAAATCAGGGGGGCACACGCAAACATCTGACAGAGGCAGAGCTGCAGCCCGGTTAGGTTTTCTTCCTTGGCATGCCTGTATGGCCAAGAAACAGTTGCTGAGCAGCCTCTCCTGGCAGAAATGAATCACTGCTTTTCCAGCAGAATTAGGGTTCAAAGTCTTTGATTCCAGCTACAGTCAATGCAACAGTTTTTCTCTATCACTTTACCATGCTGCCAGTGAAAATCTGAACGGGTTTACAAATACAGTCTAGCAAATCATCTGCTAAGAAGAATGATGGTTAAGATCCAAGAGCGTCTTTTCATAAAATCAGGTATCTGAGAAGATGAATCATCCCGTTGCTTTAAACAGTTCATGACCTACCATGTGTCACACTCCACACACTTCTGTCAATTTTAGCTATTTGTATAGAATTTGAAATCCCTTTTCAAGCAAACACTTAGGAACATTCTCCCTTATTACGAAAAACACTTCAGCATGTGTATTACTGACTTTGATTCATTTCTGTTTAATTGTTCTGCTGAATCTAACCATCATGCAAGATTACTCACAGTCAAGCCTTGTGGACAGTTAAAAGTCTGATTTTTTTTGACCATGTAGAAATAATTATAGCATATAAAATGCACTTGTTATATTACTGTGGTGTAGGTAAAGCAAGTTAAGGCCAGCTCTGTACATACTGTAATATTATTGAGTCTTTGCCAGTCTCCACACTATCCTCTGAGCTGCTGGCAGCATCAGACATTTAGACCAACTAAACCAGTACACAATTGGCATAAAAACTGCACCAGTATCATCTCACCGAGACACTACAGTATTATTTATCCCAGTACAAATGGAGATGTAAGCATAGAATCATAGAATCATAGAATCGTTTAGATTGGAAAAGACCTTTAAGATCATCCAGTCCAACTATTGACCCTACTCTACCAGGTCTGCCACTAAACCGTGTCTCTAAGCACCACATCTACACGACTTTTAAACACCTCTAGGGATGGTGACTCAACCACCTCCCTGGGCAGCCTGTTCCAATGTTTGATAACTCTTTCAGTGAAAATTTTTTTCCTAATGTCCAGCCTAAACCTCCCCTGGCACAACTTGAACTCGTTTCCTCTTGTCCTGTCGCTAGTTACTTGGGAGAAGAGANCAAACTTACTGAGGGTGCACTCGATCCCCTCGTCCAGATCATCAATAAAGATATTAAATAAGGCTGGCCCCAAGACAGAGCCCTGAGGAACACCGCTTGAGACCTGTTGCCAGCAAAGAGTACACCTGTCTAAGCCACGGGCTGCCAGTTTCTCTAGCAGAATGCTGTTGGAGCAGAATAGAAAGCATTGTTTCAAGATGCTGACTATCAGGGGTTTTTCTACTAAGTTAATGTTGAAAAAAAAAAAAACAAACCAAAGAAAAGAGATCAAATCTTCCAATGTTTTTGTCAAGGCCAATTCCCATACAGTAGCACAAAGTAAATTAACACATTATGCATATCAGTGTTGACTTAGTAAACCTCAGAGTTAGACACCAGTGGGATTATGACAGGTCTTCCATTACTTAAAAAGAGAAGAAGAAAAGGAAGAAAAGTTAAGGATTTCTTACTTGTGTTTTGGTCAGCAGAGAACACATCTTTGAGAGTGAGTTTGGTAAGCAAATATCAAACTGTATTTCCAGAAGCAGTAATAAGTCATATCTTACTATGACAGAGAACAACAGTTACGAGTGCTCGTAGGCTGTCTTCTTACGAGTTGGTGAATTCTCTTTAATTTCTCCCAGAGAGTAAATGAAGAGGTAAAGGTAACTGGTTTTTGCCGAGGCCACAGTTTCCCATATATTTCCTTCAAGGACTCTGCCGGTTTGTCCTGCCCCATCCAGACTTCTCCTCCACTCATTTGTTCTTTCTCCTTTAGCTGAGCCAGGACAGCTGGGTCTGTAGATGTGTGATGAACTGAATCAGGAAAGTGATCTAGATTGAAAACCAGTAAACCCTCAATCATCCAGTTCCTGTTCTAACACACTGTGTAAACACAAACCCAAGTATCCTGGCACAGCTTGGGAGGTAGAGCAGGACACGGATGGAGCAGCTGCTGGAAAGAGGGGTGAAAGACAGCTTAAGCCACTCTGTGACCAAAATGTAAATGCATACAAAAAAAAAGACAGTGTAATTTCATAATATATAGACATAAGGAGTTCTTTATCCCAGGTAAAACCATGACTCCTGGCTGTTTATCAGAGATTATATTTTTCTGGAGATAACCATTTTGTCATCAGTTCCAAGTATTTCAATACATCATTAAGATTATTAACAGGTTTTTGCAGGTTAGAGACATGGAGAACAGCATTTGATTCTAGCAGAACAGCATCCCAACAAAAACATTGTATTTGTCAAAAAAAACCCCAACATTTGTTCAATTACTGGGTAAAAGCGAACTACAACATTTTCCAAATTAAGAACTGAAAAACATCCAGAGAAAGCACAAACTTGCTGTAATGTTGCTTTTTAGGGCGGACATTTCAGTGTAGGACTCAACTTTGACAGCAAGGCCACACCAGATGGTTATTTGGCTAGACTGGAAGCTGGTAAGCAGGAGAAATATTTCCTTATCCCATTTACACTATCTTCCCACCCTGACGGAGTCTCCTCTGCAGGGAACCGATTTTACTAAGGGAAACCATGTCCTGAACTGTCCGAAGGGCACACAAGCTTTTTAGCAGCACCACAGCGTACGAGTGGGAACCATGCAGCTGAAATACATCATGTTGATGGGTTCCATTAATGGACAGAATAATGTCTCCTAAAGCTAACATGGCACTAAGCTGTCATGATTCAAGTTATTTGACTGTAATATTATTTTTTTGATTTTCAAATATTCTTAATCCAGTTTTCAGAGTCTCTTCATTCTAGACAATGCACGTAACTATTTTTAACATCACAATACCAAGCAGTTATCGCTATTGTTTGAGAGGCCATGTAGATATATATGTATTTTCTACATAAGCCTTTAATCATTTTCTTTGTTGAAAGAGGAGCTAATGTATTGTAGGTGATTCATGTGGCCTTGGTTATATTAAGATGCATCACTTTTAGTTGTGGATGGCTTGGGAAACAGCACTACTTAATTTGCTGTGACTTTCCCTGGTGTCTGTGAATAACCATGGCAAATACTATGAAACTTAATTTTCTTCTGCAGTAGTCACTTTCTTGTTAGTATTTCCTGCCGGTATGATTGGTTTCCTCTGAAGGCTTAACCCCAGCGTTTCATTACAAACAACTAGAAACTTCCCCTCTGAAAATGAGAAAATTTGAAGAAATTATTGCTAAGCCTTATAAAACACTTCCTTTAATTGTAGCAGAACATACAATATCTATTGTTCTTTCATATATATCTTGTCTTCCTGGAATATTAATGTCATAGTCACAGTTTTTCCCTTGTACTCAGCACCGGTGAGGCCCCACCTCGAATTCTGTGTTCAGTTTTGGGCCCCTCACTGCAAGAAAGACATTGAGGTGCTGGAGCGTGTCCAGAGAAGACAAAAAAAGAAAAAAAAAAAGCTGGTGAGGGGTCTGGAGCACAAGACTTATGAGGAGCAGCTGAGGGAACTGGGGTTGTTTAGCCTGGAGAAAAGGAGGCTGAAGGGAGACCTTATTGCTCTCTACAACTACCTGAAAGGAGGTTGTAGCGAGGTGGGAGTCAGTCTCTTCTCCCAAGTAACAGGCGATAGGACAAGAGGAAACAGCCTCAAGTTGCTCCAGGGTAGGTTTAGGATGGATATTAGGAAACATTTCTTCACCAAAAGGGTTATCAAGCATTGGAACAGGCTGCCCAGGGAAGTGGGGGAATCGCCATCCCTGGAGGTATTTAAAAGCCGGGTAGACGTGGTGCTGAGGGACATGGTTTAGTAGTGGACTTGGCAGTGTTAGGTTGATGGTTAGACTCGACGATCTTAAAGGTCTCATCCAACCTAGATGGTTCTATGATTTTAATTATAATCCATATAAGGATGTAAATTTGCCCAGCTAGAAGTATATATGGTAACACCTAAAATTGCCCTTAGCATTGACCATAGGTCTCGATGGTGATTATCCACCACCTTCTGCGTCCTGAGGCAGTAGAGTTTATGTGTTGTCCTCTACACAGATAGTTTCTATCCCACAACTGATACATGGGATGAAGTTTGATTTATAGAAGACAATATTATTGCCAGTTTTTATGTAAACTAGAGCTATTCTGAAAAAAACATTTCAAACATTTTTGCATTATAGTGACAGCTGTTATTTCTGGAAACACTTTGTAGAGAAATTCAGGATTTAGAAATGTCTGAGGAATGTAAATGCTTGGTGCTTGGAACCTAGCACAGTGGACTTGATCTTAAACAGAGAAGTGATCTGAAGAAGGGAACAGCTTTCAGCACAGCAAACAGACTCAGTCATGTGGAAGTTCCCCTGGAGACTAACAAAACTCTGTCAAAACGTTCCCAGTTCTTTGCCTTACTCTAAGCAGGTCCTTCAATTTTCAAACAGTAAAGAATTTGAAGGACTCTTCTCTTTCAGTTCTCCTCAAACTCTCACTTTGCCCTTGTTATAAACAGGCAGGGACACAGTCTAATTTTTCCAGTTCTGTTTTGTGCTTCTAGAGGGTTTTTTCAGCAGCTGGGAAAGCAGGATAAGGTACGAGCAGCCTCCGTCAGCCTCCCATGGGCAGCTGTGCAAAATCCGAGTCCCAGCATCACAGCATGCTGTCGTGGTTTGGGCCAGATTGGCCCAATCCGGTGGAACGACAGATGCTCTCTCTCTCTCTTGCTTCACTCCCGAAGGGAGGCAAGAGAGCGAGAGGAAAAGAGAGACTTAAGAGTTTAGAGAGAGCTAAACTACTTTAATGAAATATTAATAATAAGATAACAAAAAGAAAATAATGAAATAGATACAAAACCGTATCAAGCTCCCAGGATGACAATCACGTCACCAGCAGGCACCGGGGAAGTCCCAGACTGGACTCAGTGACGGACGGGAACTGGATTCCGGAACAGGATCAAAGGCAGATGCACAGACAAGGAAAGAAAGAGAGGAAAAGAGAGAGCGACCCTTTGATCCCTCAGCTTTTATACTGAGCATGAGGCAGATGGGATGGAATACCCTGTTGGTCAGTTTTGGGTCACCTGTCCTGTCCGCTCCTCCCCGCAGGTGTGACCCCTCTACGCTTTTCCGCTTCCGACCCTCCAACGGGGCAAGTAACAAAGTTGGCTGGCCTTGGGTGTTATAGCAACAAGTATAAGCAAGAGCCTCTCTGCATACCGTTCCTTCGCATCAACTGTAAACACGGGTCTTATCACTCTGAGAGTGAACGGTTTCTGCATAACATGCCGTTAATTTCAGCAGTTAGAAGAGGCCTAACTATAAAGTAAAGCCACTGAACAAAATTGGTCCTGTTTTACCTCAAACCAGGACACATGCGCAGCCCAGGGTGTTCATTTTCCTGTGCAATACAGCAGTCATACAAAATGTGGGAGGAGAACAGATTTTGTGTTTTCTAAAACAAGAATAGGAGAAAACCAGGAGAAAATGTTTCTTCAATTGGGATTTTCCAGTAAAAAAAAGGCGTTATGAGCTGCTGTTTTGTTTAGCTTTCTCCAACTTCAGACCCTCCCTGACTTACACCACAATCTCCTTAGAAAAGGGGGTGATGCTAGTGTGTCACAGATCAGAAGGGAGCCCTGTGCTCGTCAGTCCCTGCACCTGATGGCCCTGACCTGGGACCCGCTGCGGGGTGCAGCCGGGGCTGGTTCCCTGAAACACAGGGGAAGCCCAGAAATGCCCCATTTTCCTCCCAACCGAGAGACACTGTCCGCGTTTTGGAAACCAACATCTCCGTCCTTCCTTGGGAGGGCTGGACGCTTACACCCACAGCTTCCTCCTCAGCTCTGCCGTCTCTGTTCAGGCAGATGAACTCACTTTACTGTCCTTTCCCCGTATTAACTTCGCTGCGGAGATGAGTTTTGCAAAGGCAACAAGTATTAAGAGCTATCACTCAGCAACACGAAGAGGGCTCCAGTGGACCTGTTTGGATAGCTACTCCTAAAATGTGGAGTGGAAAAAAGCCAAAATCCCAAACACTTTTCAAGTCTGCAATCTACTTTTTCTTTCTTCTCTTTGCATGGCAACTTTAAATTCAAGCGATTGCCCCTGGGGGAACGGTATGGATCAAGTAATTCAGACACAAGGGCACTTACCATCAAGGTTAAGGGGTGGCAGAAGTAAAAATACTGCTCATCTTTATTCATCATCCTCACCGGCCTTTTCTGCATCTTCACAAATATTTATTAAAAACTATTCTTGGGGCTTCACGCTTAATAGGAAGCAGCACCAGTAAATATTCAGGCTGAGGACAACAAGGAAAGATGGTTTATGATGAAAATTGCAGTTGAAAACCTTCTCTCTTAACGTCAGTGTGGATCTTTGCATTAAATGATACGAGAGGCTTAGGGCAACGATGTAGAGGCATTAACGGTTAATGTAGTGGGACGCGCTCCTTTGTAATTGCCTCCTGTTGTTTCTGCAGCGTCCGTGGGATATTGTGAAGAGACGGGGCCCAGTTTACAATCCCACGCCAATGGATCTTCTCAAACTTGGAGGTCATTTTTCTTTTTGAACGAATTGCCAAACTCCATTGTATTAACAAACTTACCTGGAGGGGCATCACCTCTGGTCAGGCAAAGGAAAAAGGGGCTCCATGGTATTAAGTTACAGCTCTGAGGGAAGAAGAACAGTCAAAATAGAAAGCCGTGCCCTGGGACAATACTTTTGGCCAGGGTGAACAAAATCCAGCTATCAAGTAAGCGGGTTTGCCTCCAATGGAACAGGTATAATTGCTCCCCACCTCATATACATCTACTGCGTTTGGCCTGGTGACTGTTCTGTGGAAAGTAAGCTCTCGGAGGCAGGAGTGACATGGAAAAGAATAGAGAGAGCAAACGCTATTACACCGAGGTCCTAAACAGCTCTGAAAGGCCAAGAGAAAACGGAACTCAAGAGCATCACTGAAAGGCTCATGCTTAAAATAAATACCTTTAGTGCTCTAAAAGGCACTTCTGGCACCGAGTACACAGGGACAGGCTGTAATGACAGTGAAGCATTTTATTGTATTGAACAATTCCAGGAAACTTTTCAGATCTGTTAAACATTACTAAAGAGATAAATAATACCAGGAATTGTACTTCCGAGAAACTTGTACCTGTATAAAGAACCTGTTTATACAATTGAGCACTACTCTTTCCATCCCCTCGTTCTATCACCTTTCCATCCACAGCACCAGGTGTTTGCGCACACGTCTGTCACCCACACACATACCCATGTGTATCTGTCTATCTACCACCCCAGGTCCACGTGCTATCTGGTTTTCCATCAGCTGCAACGGATCCAGATCTGTACAACGTGGGTCAGAGCAAAACACGCAGCCGGCAATACCCAGGCTATGGTCTTTGTCCTGGTTTAAGGTAAAACAGAGCCAATTCTCTGTTCAGTAATTTTACTTTGCAGCTAAGCCTCTTCTAACTAACTGCACGCTCCAAAATTAACAGCGTCTTGTGGAGACACTGTTCATTCTCAGAGTGATAAGACCTGATTATTTGTCACTTATGCCAAGGAATGGGATGCAGAGAGGCTCCTGCTTATCCTTATTGCTATAACAACCAAGGGCAGCCAACTTTGGTATTTGCCCCGTTGGAGGGTCAGAAGCGGAAAAGCATAGAGGGGTTGCACCTGCAGGGAGGAGCAGACAGGACAGGTGACCCAAAACTGACCAACAGGGTATTGCATCCCATCTGCCTCATGCTCAGGATAAAGCTGAGGGATCAAAGGGTCAGCTCTCTTTCTTCAATGGCCGGTGTCCGAGGAGGACTCTGTTCGTCTGCCTTTGACCCCGATCCCTGCATTCCTGAATCCAGATCCAGAATCCAGCTCCCATCCGTCACTGAGTCCAGCCTGGAACTTTCCCAGTGCCTGTCGGGGATGTGACTGTCATCCTGGGAGTTTGATACTGATTTTGTAGATATTGTATATATTTCATTTTTTTATTTTACTATTAACAATTCATCAAAGTAGTTTAGTTCTCTTCTAGTCTCTTTCCCTCTCTCCCTCCTCTCCTTGGTGAGGGAGGTGGGGGAGAGCATCTGTCGTTCGCCTCAGTGGTCAGTCCAGCTCAAACAGCGACATCTTCTAACACCCTCACAGCACACCCCATCCCCTTCCTTCTCTTCTGGTTCAGTGCTCTCCTGGGCACACCGTCCCTGCACCTCTTCCACTCCCTTGACCTGCCACTTGGCCAAGAACCGCAGGTGTCACAACGAGTAGCACGGTACCGTCAACCACCCTCAAACTCACAACTCCTTTCACTCACAAGCAGGCACAAGCCTCCCCCGGACCACGGCGTACGCACCCTGGGAAGCGTTTTCAAACTGAACGGGCAGAAGAGGTGAAAGGAAGGACGTGGTATGAGATTCATGGAGTTGTTGGAACCACTGGCAAATCTTCAGACGACTGCCAAGTGTTAAAAGACGAAAGTTAAAGCTTTCTTACTGAGACAGCTGAGAGACGCTGAGTGGTGTCCCCGTACTGGACTAGGGTTACTCTAAGTAGCTATAAGGGACCAAGCCCCACTGGACTGAGTTTTGTGCTGAGGCACAGGTAGTCCATAGCCCCAAAACTGAAGTAGCTCTCCTCCTGCTTATACAGCTACCCATCTTTTCTCCTCCCTGGAGGCTTCCTTCCACTCTTGACCTGCAAGAGCCAAATTTAACGCTCACGCTCCCAGTACAGAAATAAATCGGCAACAGAGCAAATAATCAGGTACACAAATGAAAGCCTGAGAACAGAATTACACTGCATATAACTAACTCCCAAATCCTCACGACAAACATCTAAGGAGCTTGAACTGCTTCCTTGCCTGTGGGGCCATAAATACTTCATTGTTGCCCTTCAGTAAATTCTGCTTTCGTCTCATCGCTCCGCTTCAGAACACAACAGCTTTGAAACCTGTTTATCAGCCACAAAAAGGAAGCTTTATGATGTCTTTTATAATCTACGATAATACCAGATGGCTTACACCACTATTTGCTAGAACTATGAATTGGCAGAAAAAACCCCATCACTTAGTATCACATTTGAAAGGTTGTTAACAAAAGTCACTAACAGGAGAGGGGAAAGGAGGGGAAAGGAAAGGAGGG
>VYXH01002593.1:221444-273987 GCA_013397275.1 Burhinus bistriatus
AAAAAAAAAGAAGAGGAACACTTGAGCGTGGGTCATCCTCAATGAGGAATGCTGTTCAAGTCCACCAGCTAACGTTGCTCTGGGTTGGTATGTCATACTGGTGGCTTCCCGTAAATTCTCCGTTAGCTGGAATGTCACAGGCTGTGGAGTCTTAGTCCCCTCTGCTCTCGGGACTAAGCTGGAGACATCAGGAGTATCCTTGGTACACCTCAGTATCGCGAAGAGAAATAGAACTTCTTTGACGCTTTCCTTGGGTTGCGATTCCAGCTTGTGCCATCCTGTATCATCTCCCTGGGGCTCACCTGAGCGAAATGAAGCCTGGTATTCTGGCCACGTGGGTACAAGCTTGAATTACGGCAGACTTAAATTCTGAGAACCACGAACACTTACTAGTAGTTTTTATAGAATTGTTTTCTTCAAAGTGACAGATAACTCTCAAAAATCCAGGGAAGCAAAGACTGCAAATCAGAGGAGTTCACAACTTTATCACTTTTGATCTATGAAAGAAAAGAAAGCACTGGAAATAAGTGAAACAAATTCCTCTAATTTTTCGTACTTTCCTGGGATGACCAATGACTGATTCCAAGCTGTTCCCTGTTGCCGCTCTGTGGTCCACATTTCCCCTCAGCACAGCATTTGTTCAAATATCCTTGATCACTTTATGAGCAATGTTTAGAAAATTGAGAAGAAATTTGTCCACCTGGCTTGCAAAGAAAAAAACCCCCCTCTCTCTCATTCTGCTTATACAGGACTTCCTTAAGTAACGGGGAAAAAAAAAAAAAATAAGAGCTTTTAAATAAAAATACTGAAATTGGAAGTTAATCCATACAAGGTCTTGCTTATAAAAAAAGGGGGAGGAGGAGCTGCACAGGGCGGGAGTCAGCTTCCTTCTGAACTGAAGGGTTACTGATTGACAGAATAGTTCCGTGACCTTTATTTTCTTTTTTTTTTTTCCTAAGCTCTAAGAACATTACAAAACACGGTAGAAAACTATTTACACCTGTCATGCGTCTCTCATCAGTCAGGGATCTGGCGCTGCCATCAGTATTGAATACTACCCAGTTCTCAGCCTTCCAAGACCTCTTTTCAGATGCTTGTAACCCACCGTCTGTGGAGTGGGCATCATACAAAGCATCCTGAAAGGAATTAATTCTTTTGCATTCTTCCCAGGGTTTGGAAGCTAATAAAGCTTTAAAATCTCCACTGAACGCGAAGGTTAAGAAATACATACTCAGTAATTAAATGTGGCAACAGGCCTATGGGAGACGCAGTATGTGATCTTACGGGTAAAAAGCGCTTTGTTGATGCGCAACAGAGGTGGGTTGAAGTTGTATCAGCCAGGGTAGTTTATTTCCTAGCTTTTGGCCTCCGTGCAATTTCAAAACTTTTTTTTTCAGTATAAAGCTTCTTTTAATTTTTGAAGTACAGCTGTACAGCCAGGTAGGCAAAAAGCTTTAGCAGGTAACTGTTATTCTGGGAGACTGTTTTCTACATTAGTTATATTCACAGGTAGAGAAAACCAACTCAAGGAACAAATTAAGATATTTATTTATGTATTGTTACAAATTTGTGTTTTTTCCATTAAACATATTTAACAGGACAACCTATTTGCACTCAGGCCTTTCAGCATTTTAATAAGCTAAAATATACACTTTTGGTGCCATATGGTCAAAAATAATTCTCAAAGACATACTGAGGGGACAAGAACTTTAAGCAAAATAACTCAAGTTGAAATAGTCAGTTCCCTTCAACAGTGGTTTCTATTTCATGAGATCGTATTCTTTACACTAGCAAACTATATACAAATAATACCACAAAACTACTATAAATGCAAAAATGTAAAAAATATACACATATACACAAATTGCTGTGTTTCTGTCTGAGCTACCTTACTATTAAGAAATCCAGTACAAATGCATGATTCGTATTTATGTACTTAATTTGTAGAATCTGATTTTTTTAATTGTAAACAAGGTTCAGCACGCAGAGCAACTTAAAACAGTTGTCAGAAGCTTAAATCATGAGGCCTGGAGGCTGAAAGAACGATGCACACTATGGATTCAAACTGACATAAATACCCACACCTTTTCTGACAATGCTTATATTGCTGCGAGATTTAGGATATTTAAAGGATTTAGAAGTATTTAACTACTCTAAACAAATTCTTGGATTTCACTGTTCACAAAATGCATACATTGCCATAGTTAAAGTAAAACCAGTATCACATTTGCAGGTATATGGATCACGTTCAGTAAGAGCGCCTTGTTCGTAGCCATTTAACAGCTTTTTGGTTTATTAAGAAACCTTTCTTGGCAACTCAGTTAAGCAACTGTAAATGGAAGCAAGCAATGGATGTTCACAACCAACCACATAATGAGAAGATAAAACCAGACGCATCCCTTAAGCACATATGAACTCACTGGTGACTGACCTAATGCTTCTCATCAGGCAAGTACGCACGGGGCACACTGCATTGCTAAAAAGCCACGGTGTTTCGGAGCCGTCAACAGCTATTGGAAAGAAAAAGGAAGCTGTCTTTGCATGGATGTGATGATTTGTTGCTCTCAGTCACTGCTAAGATTCTTATGAAGCATGGGTTTTCTTTTGTTTTGGGTTTTGTTGTTTTTTTGGTTGTTTTTTTTGTTTGTTTGTTTGCCTTTTTTTTTTTTTTTAAGAAGATGGCTGTCTTTTTTTCAAGTATTTCCCAGGCACTCCTCACTGTATGATTTGAAGTGCCGGGATGCTGAAGAAAACCCGCAGGATGAGAGTCCTGTCCATCAGGACAGTATCGGACTAAGTCATAGTAGTAGCAGTAGTAGTGTTTGTCAGTTCAACATTAGAGAATTTGAAATTTAAACATGGACTTCGCCAGTTTACACCCACTACCAATATGAAAAGTGCCAGTATAGATAGCAACAGATTTCAGTGGAAAATTCAAGTATAACAATATTTTTGCAGATCTCCTCATGCTAACAGAGAATACAATAATGTATCCATAGGCTTCCATTTCCAGGAAATACATCCAGAATCAGATCTCATTTTGAGTATTTTTTTTTTTTTAAGTGCTTGAAAACTCATACAGTATTGAGCAGAGCATTTGATGAATCCTTCCTCATACATGATATATACTTTTTGATTTAAAACACAAGCTGCTCCATACAAGATGTATTTTGGAAAACAAAGTCCTGATGTAAAGACTACTTTGGCGATTTTTGTGGGTTTTGGGTTTGTTTTTTTTAAACACTTCAAACACTGCAAGATCACATTACAATTGAAAAACAATGCAGTATATACATCCAAAAATTAAGAAACTGCTTGTAAAAATAAAATGTCAGAAAAAAAATTAAATTGGTTTCACTGAAAACGCTCAATAAAGTGCAAGCAGTAAATGCAAGGGTTTACATAGTGAAAAGTGAAGTTTAATAAATTTGTACAATCTGTATTGCTGACAGAGAGACACTCTATAAAAGTGTTTTACCTTGACAGCATGCCCTCATATAAAAATATATTCTAATTGCATTGCAGTACAATCAGATCATGACAGAACTGAAAGTGTAATGAACACTGAAATACCACTGTTCCTTTTCAGCAATGTCAAAAAGGGAGAAAATATGCAGATTTATACTATTACAGTATACTCCAAATAACTGGACAAACTGGACCAGCCGAAATTACATAGTATTGTAATTGCAAATGAAAATGATGCATTGCTACTTACTTCCACTGACTCATCGCCACTTCTTGAGAAGGCACTCAGGAGGTGCCAAATTGCAAACATGGAACTTGTTCCTGTGCAAAATGCTCAAGCTTTGAGCTCTCACTGAAGCAGAGCTCTCCAATTACTGGACAGAAGTATGAACTGCAGCAAGTATTTTTACATCAGAAAATATTTCATGTCATTAAATCTGCAGGTATTCGTCCTCTCAAAAGCATCTCCTTCTGCTTACAGCAAGTCGTTTAACCGAAACAACCAGGTCTTCAAAGCATACCACAACTTAGATGATTCCAGTGAAGGAAACCAAAACTTTGTAATACCACCTGTCACCCAATGCAAGAATTTGTTTGTAACTGGAGTTTTGTTTTATGAAAAATAATAAAGCAGACTGCAAAAGTCTTCCCAGCAGAGGGGACATTTTCAAATCATTTACCCTCCAGCCAGGTTCTTTGGTGTTCAGGAAGAGCAATTACAATATCAGGATGAACAAGCAGTAACTATTTTCTTTCATACACTCCTATTTGTCCTGTAGGGCCCATCAGCAAAGTTTTTGCTAGTGGCAGGAATTAAAAAAAAGAGAGGGAAACTACTTCCTCATCACCCTTAGAGACTGAAGTCTGATCAAAAGCATCTGATGTCCCTCTTTCAGTGGGGATTTTCCACATAGCCTATTTGCAGGATTTCCATTTACGACAAGCACAGGACTATGACAAGCTTATGTTCTGGCTAGTCATCCCAAGTGTTACGTTGTTGAAATTCAGAATGAGTATTTTCCTTTTCAGAATAGTCTTTACTTTTTACCCTCCAGTTTTTGCTAATACAAGGAAAATTTATTCCTGCACAGCCAGTGCTGAGACTTTTAACTGCCCAGAAATGGTGCAATGTCAGTTGTTTAATATAGCTCTGTGGAGACCCTGGTCACCTATTAAACTGTAAATAATGTCAGTACTAGCCTTGATTTTTGAAGTTTTGTTGTTTTTGTTTTTGTTTTTTAAATCCTCTCACCCATCCCCAGTTCAAATTAAATGACCCCAAATACTCATTGTCAAATAACTGATGACGTACAATTTAAATTAAAAATACCTTGTGAGAGCAGCAGCTTTGCAACAATGTGAACTTCAAATAAAAGCAGATTATTAAAGTCTATAGAATTTTAACTATGAAATTATGAAATAATTTTGTTTTTACTTTACTTAGGATTTCTCATTCTACAAAGAACTGTTGGCCACAATAATATTTAGCTGCTGTTTTCCTGAAGAACAGTTATTTTTAGCATTGTGATTAGTGTAACTGAAGACAAAAGTGTTTTTACATATAATGAGTAGTTAAACAAATTTAAGAGACTTTTCTGTACGATCATCATCACATGATGCTCTTTTCAATAATTTGTGTAAGCTTCTAAACCACATAAAGGATAATGCACATTACATTTTATTCACGCTATAAAAAAAGCACAATATACAGGCCATATCTTTTAAAGTGCAACACAACAGAACATTTCTGCAACATTCAGTTTCTTCAAAGACCCACAAAAGTAGGTATTTAATATTTAGGAACAAATCCTGTTCATAGGTGTATCAACACTGAATCTAAATTCTGAATGGTTATCAAGCTTGTCCTTGCTCTAAGTGCCACGTTAAAAGCGATGCTTATGACCACTAAACGATATTATCTTATCTGCTTCCATATTACATAGCCTTCAGGTCTCATGTCCAAAATGAAAGCTTTTATCCTTTAGTCAGTGAAGAGCATCTGCAGAGCCCTTTTTTGACGACAGTTCTTTGACTATGCTCAGAAAACATCTTTAAAGTATACTTAGTTTCACCATAGAGGCTACTGCTTCAGATGTTAAATCTGACAAGAAAAACACAGTAAACGGAACAGAGCAAGCATGTCTCTGAGTTGGCAGCGCATGCTTCGCTATGTTTGGCACTATCTACCAAATGTATTGGTAACACACAGTATAAGCAAGTACCAATTTGCTTTACACTTCGTAAGTATTTTTGGTTGGATGTTTTGCTAATAATAGTTGAAAACCTCATTTGTTCCTGAGATGAGCAGACCAGACAAAGTGAGCTCCATCTAAAGCTGCCAACAGGACAATCTTCTGCATTCCCAGTCTTGCTACCTGCCTGCTGAGCCAGATTTATAATCTCAATCCTCCTCAAGGCGCCACTTCTGAGACTCTTCTTGACGCACATCTGGCCTGATCTGGTTTCTCATTCCACCTAGAACGTTTGAGGTTGCCTCTGTTGCAACAATGAAAGGTTTCACCACAGTTGGTGGAATTTGGCGGAGGACTCCTCCTACTGCTCCAGTTACTCCTCTGTTTTCATGCTCACGAGCAGCAGTCTCATAGATGGTTTGGGCTGTGTCCGTAATCCCCTTCGAGAAATTAACAGAAATTAGTTACACTGAAAAAGAAAAAGCAACCCCTCCTAATTTTAAGGGAAACTTAAACTGCCCAGCATTTTTCTTCTTCGTGATTTGTATTATAACTGTAGTACAACTATACTGATATAAAATTGATTTAGTTCTTCTAATGAGGCTTAAAATAACACTACTATGAATTTACAGATTACAATATTTCATGTAACTTCTGGTGGCACTTCTTGTGCCTAAGGGAAGAAGCTGTGGGGTATGGAGCGGTATTAAAAAATGAGAGACTTCACTGAAAACTCCCCAGCTGAGATCTAACTTCCTAGACATGGTATCAGGTGCAACTAACTGAAAGTACAACACAAAAAGTACAATAAAAACAGGTCAGCATTCTAATTTTTAATACACTGTCACGGTAAAGAGAGCTTTCACTTGTTTGAAATCCAGTATTATAGTTAAACTCTAACAATTTCAGAAATAACAGTAACTGGGGGGTGCCAGGGGCAGAAAGGGGAAGAATGGACAACATGGGGCAGGAAATCAGGTTTGCATATCTCAGAATAACTGTAAGCACTCATAACTGCAGAACACTGAAGTCCTATTCAAGCTTATCTGCGTAACATCTTAGTTTATTTCTGCTCCTCTCATTTTTCCATGCAAAGCTTCTCTTGATTTACGATTACTGATGAAGACAGTCTTGGTCAAAACTTAAATCCTCTTCTTCATTTGGTCAACTTAAACTAACATCTGATATTTTATTTGCTGTCTTAGGAAATAATTTTTAAGTTTGGTTAAGGACAATTACTTTTGCACTCACCTCTTTTACTACACTGTATGCTTTGGCTACACCTTCCCGTAGGTCTACTGGCTGATGAGCTAAACGATGGCGAGGGAATCGTTTGATCTTTTTTGCTTCAATAAAAGTAGGCCCTGGTGATACCATGTCATATGCAGTTTCTGCAGCTGCCTGAAGGTCAGGAGCAAATGCAAAATATGTAAGAAGTCTTATGGCATCCAATCACAAATTTAAACTAACAGGGTGACATCATTGAAATAAAAGAATTTTAATTCCACAAATAATATTCATTTATATCAGATTAAAGGTTTGTACAAGAACTTCTGGAATGGGTGGAGCTGTAACTATACATTAAGTTCCATAACGAAAGAACGAATGTTGTAGGTTTTGGTAGGGATTTTCCCCCCTCTATTTGCTATTCCTTCAAAGGCATCCTCTAATCTGCACAAAACTCTCAAGACAGAAACTGAAATGTGATAAATGGTATGTTTTTCTTACAAACACAAAAGCATATATATAATTCCACTCGTGAATAACATCACTGGTTTTTTACTATATATGTTCAAGCTTAGGCACATCTACAATTTTTGCAAAATTAGATGGTAAAAGCATATTTTCGCTACGTATTTAACATTAAGGAACATAAATTTATTAACACTTTAATCCAAGGTTACTTTAGTGTTAAATCCAGAAAGCTTTATAGACTTCGTGTACATCAACACAATTAGTATTGGTTTTGAGGCAGTTTTTTTGTGTGGTTGGTTTTGTTTGGTTTTTGGGTTTGGTTGTTTTTGGTTTGGTTTTTTTGGTTTTGGTTTTGTTTTTTTTTTTAAATAACCACATATAAGCTGATATTTTAAAAAGAGTTAAGAAACTATTACTGGAAAACACATATGCGAAGAACTCATCTTTCACAGTATCAGTGGTTTTTTAGTGCAGCTGAGTATTTTAGTATTAAACTGTACATTGTAAGACATTAAAGACATTAAGAAACACGTAACAACTTGGGTGTTCAGCAATATTGTAACACCACAATTTTCTTTCTAAACATTGTGTTTGATGCCACCTCACAGACTGTTGCAAGCTTTGCTCAGTCTCTGCTTTTCTATTTACACTGCTTTTTTTAAGACATGCTCCCAACCTTAAGTATATAGCATTAAGATATTAACTTAATACAGAGCACTTACTAGCAACACTTCTCATTTTATATCTAACTCCAGAAATAATACACTCTACCTGTATAGTCTGAACCATTCTGTTTGTCAGCTCCAGTGCTGCCATTGCAGTGGAAGTACCAAAAGAAGCTGCTCCTCTTTGAAAGCCTCTAACAATACGGCCATCCTTTCGGTACTGCTCTATTGGTAACCACACCAAGTCCTTCAGACCTTGGACTGAAAATGAAGACAGAACACCATAGTTACAAAGTTCTCTTATTTAAGCAGAATGCCTTGAGAGGAAGGGAAAACAAGTGTCAACATTGTTTGTGGGGGTTTTGTTTGTTGAGTTTTGTTGGTTTAAAACAACTGCGAGATATGTCTGAATAGAAATAAGAATTAACTTACCTAACTGCACTAGTGAATGCATAGGCCCTACTCCTCCCAAAATTCCTGGTAGCTGGTTTTTCTTTATATCATTAAGCCATTCGCTGATGGCATAGGAGAACAATTTATCCACACCTAATAAACTGAAGTAAATAAAATTATTAATATTTATTTAAAAACAGACAATTCCTAATAAGACAAATCCATCATTCATTGAAGTAAACAAAGATGTCATTCAAACAAAAGGAAAGCTGTTTTCAAGTGTCATCTTTTGTTGCTGTTGGCTAACCCAAGGGTTCTGTGTGTATATGCTTCATAAAACAGAAATTAAAGACTGCATAATCACATCTAGTTCAATAGGAAGTAAACATACGACTAAAATTAGGAGTTTAGCATCCAGACTAGCACATATATTAAATACTGTCCTGAAAATAGATGTTCTTCTTGAACGCTATATATTTGACAAAAACTAGAATCAAGAAATATCTGTAAAGTCAAAAAGTGTCTTGGATTTTAGAAATGCATCTTATCACAGAATTTCCTTTTTGCTTGCTACGTTCAGTTTTTCACCATAAACTTGTTCAATTTGCAATACCAATGTTAATCTACAATTCGATAAACTTACCCATGTCTGTAACAAAGTCTCTTCAGCTTTAATTCTGAGCAGTTTAACTGAGCAAGCCCAATAAGAATCCCAGCTAGTGTCCCCTGTAAGTGAAATATTTTGTTATCACATGAGTCCATTCATTGTGTACAATCTGTAGGTGAGAAATAATTTCAACATCTCAAATCTAATTACAGGTATTTCTGTCTAAAAACTGATTCTCCCCCAGTTTCCCAAATGCTACTCGTTACAGTGCTATGAATTATGCTACATGAAAACTTGCAAAAGATGAGAACTGGCTTAATCAGCTACTCTAAGAAAAACATCCGGATACATGAGGGCTTCTTCAGAAACATTAAGATAAAACAAATTATGTAAATATAGCTCTGGCATTAGTGCGTCCCAGGCATTCTAAAGCTGCTATTTCGTATTTTGATTTCTGTGGCAGCAGAGCAAATTCAAGAAGTTGCTTTTACTTGTCCATATTTTCTTACTGATTTGCCATGACAGACAACAAATCTGGCTGTGCAAACAGGATTTTGTGAGGTCTGCTCTGTAAACTCAAGTATGATAATCAATACATCTTTAAAAAGAACTATGAGCATTTTTTTCAGCTGTATTAGATTCTGTCACCATTGCCACTGAAGCCCGTACATTACCAGACTGCAAGGGAAGGAAACATGGGGCGAGAGGGGAAGACAATACTTTATTCTGACATTAATAAGGAAGAAAATACATTGCACAATTCTGGCATCAGATAGTAGTATCATCTTTTGACGGGCACCACACCTGTGTAAAAAGATTTCTAGCCAGTCACTGAGTTGATAAATGTGACTTTAAAGTCATAACTGGAGGATCCACCCCTTAGTTTTCAAATTAGGAGCGAAACAGGTTAAGCTTTACTAAAACCAAGAAAATAAAAAATAAAAAATTCTACGTTTCTCAAGATCACATCAATAATGAGTGGGGACCATAAAAATATACCCCAACTCATGGGGGGAAAAAACCAAAACAACCAACAACATTTTTTTGTTCTACAGCATCAACATTATACACAAACCTGATCCATTGATACATGTTTGCCGTGGTAATCAAGCCGTATTGGAACTTCTGATGTAAAACGAAATTCTCTGGGATACATAAAGGAAATTTTACAGTCAGAAACATGGAAAGGAAATAAAATTATCCTTCCAAAAAGAAACCCATGATTTCCCATCCTCCTGGAATAGAATGCTACACCCTCTTCTGTTAACCATAAATCCTCTAGTTACTGTGTTAGTACTTCAGAGTAAGTGTACAAAATACTATGGCAAATTCAGCTTTTCTTGGTTTATTAAGATCTAGTCAAGGTTAGCATTTATAAGAAATTTATAAATAAAATAAAATATTTAAAAAGAAATTTATAATAAATTTAACAGTCCTGCAAAAGTGCTACTAATCCTGCAGGCGAGTATCTTCCCTCAATTTTCACAGCATGAATTTCAGTTACCAAAAAAAAAAAAAAAAGTATGGCTAATTACGGTTCCACTGGCAAAATTTAGCCCTGCAGCTGGAACTTACTAAAAAATTCTATTAGTGATGTATGTGGTGCAATAGAACCACAGTCATTCTCTCATAATTTGGCTCTGCACTGCTTACCAAAGCACACATCTGTTGTTAGAGGGACTTATGATCTGAATACACAAGAAAAAACTTCTGCATAACAAGCTGCAATTTTTATAATCACTTCCCAGTCAGGACTACATTAGAGTTTCTCTTGTGATACGTTAATCTTGTACCTCTCCCATGATATCCTTTTCCTTTATATACTCTCATCTCTGGTTTTATTAGATCTAATTTACATTGTTAGACACAAGAGTACAAAGATTGCTCTTTTTATTTATTTGTAAAACATCTCATTACTGGTTCTGTACACGGCAGAGCTTTAATTAATTTTCTTTTCTTGTGCACAGTAGTGTGCAAAAGTTAATATAAAAAAATCATTAGCTACCTTCCAGTGATTGAAAAAAATATATTTGATTTCCACAGTCAATAAACAAACAAACAAAATGCACCTTGTCAAAAGGTCCGAATAGTTTATCGCCATACTTTCTTAAAACATTCAGCAGAACAGCTGTGTGTCACTGGAAACTCTGTAACAAAAGTTTACCTGAAAAATACTGGTTGATCACTGTATGACGTTACTTCTTGTGAGAAATTATGATCATCTCCATTCACCACATCCATAGAATCAATGCTACCATTTTCATTTGCTTGCTTGTGTGATGAGAAAGAAATGACTGGACTTGGGTCCTTAAGGCTGCTGACATGCCTGGGCAAACTACACGTAACTTCAGCACCAGGAGACTTTTTAACTAAGACAAGAAGTTATATACAGTAAATTGACTCACATTTTTCACAGCAATTACAAAAAGATTGTGTTTATACAATTACTGTGTCCTTAGTAAGCTCTAATGCTTGTTAACAGGAATTACTAGCAGGACAATATTTAGATTCTCTTAGTAAGATAATATCTTGGTTATCAATAGAAATTATTGCAAGAAGCTTAAGTTGAGGTTTATGCATCAGCATAAACAATCCATCTAGTTTTAATGGCAGTATTGCAGAGTACTTCATTACCTATGCATTTCAGTATGACATCTCAACAGAAACAGGTAAAGTATAGCTGCTAACAAACTCACAAATATAGTTAACAGAGGCAATATGCTTTTCAATATATACTGTTTTTTGCATCAGATGCTGTAGTTGATTAGAAGTACTGCTTTAACTGTATCATACATTGTAATGCTTATTTATAATCTTGAACTCTGTTCCTTCTCTAGGTGTTACACAACTTCAAGCTATTAGACAGACATACTCTTTTATGCAAGAAGTATTAAATAATGTATTTGTTTTCTTTAATAATAACTCCTAATATTATACACACAGTCCTCAATTTTTTCAGAAGTTCTTATTAAATATGCTCCAATTTTGGTGAAAACTTCCATACAATGGAGACCCCAGGTGCTGAAGACCTTTGTTGGTATTTATAAAATACAAAACTAAAATATCCAAAGTTTCTGTGTTCTAAAAAATTAGTTACTAATGTTGCAGTTTAGTCACTAATTCTTTTACACACATGAGATCCACATGTGAATTTATAGACATATACATATATTAAAGGAGAAAGAAGAAGTATTTTCATATTAGATTTTTGAAAAGTATACCTTCAGGATCTGGAGTAACTAAGAGTTCTACTTCTGTAGAGAGGCTAGTGAAAAAATCCTTCAGGAAAAACAAGGCATCCTAATGTCAAAAATAAAATGTAATCAGGTTAAAAAAAAATACCCAATTCTCTAAAAAATTTTACCTACTATTCCAGCTCTTTATTCCTATACAGATATGAATAAAAACATATTTCTTCTTTTTGATCCTTTAACAAGTGCAAAAGCCACATAGAAATCTACGACAGAAACCCCCTGCTAGATATAATATGATTTCATAATCTATCTAGCTCTGTCTTAAAACTCCAGGGTTGTTTTCACCATCTCTATTCTCATTTTGGAGACAGTTCCAGAATCCAAGTGTTTTCATGGGTATAAACTTTTCTCTGGTTTCCAATGAAAGGGTACTCAAGTATAATTTATATTCATCTCTAGTACTGCCAATGTCAGACAAATTATTTCAGATCAGATCTCACCACTGCTTCATTAAAAGTCATTAATATCTCTGCTGTTAACGTCTTGTCAGTCAGATGCATCACACTGGTGCCTTGTTCATCCAATAATTAATGACATCTGGACCTTTTTTTCCCCTTTTTTTTGTTTCCAAGTGATAAGCAGACAGCTTAAGTAGTAATAACAAGAATTTCTAACATGACTGCATGCAGTCCTGTGCTTTCAAGACAGCTGTGGTTAATTCTGCATAAGTTATAAAGGTGAATTTTGTTTATGATACAAAAGGTAAAAGACTTAGAAAAGTAATGTAATCAGAGGGAATGTATTTCCTCACTAGATGGCAGTATTTCCATGCTATTTACCTACATGAAATTATTACAAACTATACAGAGTTCAGTTTTTCTAACAGTAAAATGAAAAAATGGTCTCTAATGTATGTTAAGGGAAATGGAAGGTAGATATGGAATTCCTAATTGTGCTCTCGAAAAAAAAACAAACCTGCATCTCTCTGCAGCTGACAAACTAAGCAAGAAATGCCTCAACAAAGAGGCAAAATAACTGCACTTTAAACTTGAACACACAAACATATGTAGCTTCCTTACTGGTGCAGAAAAAAACCCCCAACTGTTTCCTGAGTATACAAAAAAATACTTTGCACAAAGGCTTGCTAAGTAAAACAATTTCTCCCATTTCTGTTCTTCATGCCACTGCAGTTGATACCAGGATCACAGCCTTCAGAGAATAAAAGCAGTCCTCAAGTGTCAAGTGCCCTTGACTAATACGTTGATATAAACAGAGCAGCAGAAAACCAAAGATATGTGTAATTGATCATTAATAAAAAAGGTATCAAACTAAGAAAACAAGCCCATAGAACTTCTACGATGGTTATAATTATCTGGTAAAAACCCCAGTATCATGAAATAAAGAAAAGTTTATTTTATTTTTTTGCATTGGCAACACCAACCTGGTCAATATTGAGGCGAAGTGGCATCAGTGAAACACGTAAACAACATTCCTGCGGGGATCTGCCAGACTCTGGACGGACGTGTAATGCTTTAACTGTTAACTGAGAAAAAGCAACAAGATAAATAAAAGTAGTAACATTCATGGGAGTTGGACTAGATGACCTCTAGAGGTCCCTTCCAACTCTGACAATTTCGTGATTCCGTGATTCCTAATTGCTAAATCTCAGAACACTAGCTAGAAAAAACTATTTACTGCAAAACCTCTGTACTAATCTGATTCCATTTACCAATTATAAAGCTGGTGTTGAATAAATAACTTATTATGGATGTTATAAAAAAGACAAAATAAGAAAACCCAAAAACCCAAATTCATAAATCCTTTATAGAACCAGAAAGACTACAGTGTACCATAAAACTACAACTCTGCATGTGTAGTGAAAAGTCTAATCATACTCATGTAAGCAGTTATTTGTTCAAAACCAAAATCTGAAAGCTACCAAAGCAGTCCTGCACATCTACTTCTTTAAACCTGACAGAATCTCAAAAACATTAATACCTGACATACTAATAATCAAACTGACTTTTCACAGGCTGCCCAGAGAGGTGGTGGAGTCTCTGACTCTGGAGACATTCCAAACCGGCCTGGACGTCATCCTGTGCAACCGGCTCTAGGTGACCCTGCTCTGGCAGGGGGACTGGACTAGATGATCTCCAGAGGTCCCTTCCAACCCCTGTGATTCTGTGATTAATTATTTTTTATATCCACATGGAGTCAAGGAAGTAACTATCAAGTTATATCACTTCAGTGTTCTATGACCTCATGTTCCTTCTGCAAGACTAAGAAATGTATACAATCTCCACGACAGTCCAACCACTATAATTATAATGAATTAATGTATTCCATAACCGTACCATGTTTGAATGTGCTTTTCTGGGCATCTCCTTACTGCAGTAGAGATAGAGAAATTTATTCATCTGTGATGTAGCTAAGCGATCTCTAATCTCCAGGTCTTGAACAATAAAAACCTGCCGTGACACTGGCTGCTCCAACAGACTGGATTCACCTTCTGCACCACCTGGAGGGTATACCTCATGCTGGAATTTCACCTTTTAAAAGGGAAAGAAAACCAGCATAATCAGCTTCAGTGAAAAACAACCTTTAACAACAGAATAGAAGGCTCCAGGGAGACCTTATAGCGTCTTTCCAGTACCTAAAGGGGGCCTACAGGAAAGATGGGGAGGGACTCTCTATCAGGGATTGCAGCGATAGGAGGAGGGGTAATGGTATTAAATTCAAAGAGTGTAGATTTAGATTAGCTATTAGGAAGAAATTCTTTACTGTGAGGGTGATGAGACACTGCCAGAGGTTGCCCAGAGAAGCTGTGGATGCCCCATCCCTGGAGGTGTTCAAGGCCAGGCTGGATGGGCCTTTGAGCAACCTGGTCTAGTGGAAGGTGTTTCTGCCCACGGCAAGGGGGCTGGAACTAGATGATCTTCAGGGTCCCTTCCAACTCTAACCGTTCTATGATTCTAATATTACTCAAAAAAACCCCCAACAAACCAAAAAACCCCACACCACACGTAAGAACTTTAAAAGCCATCTACTATTTTAAATTTACAGAAATAATACTAGGATTTCTGAAAACTATTCAGATTTTTGCATGTCTAGCAGTAGAAATCTTCTAGTTCCTAGTTGCGTACATGTTCATATTTAGCATGCAAATTCAAGCCAAAACAGAGTCAGTGTAAGACAAAGAACAAGTTTTGCTTTTCGTTTTAATGACTCTGCTTTTTCCTCTCAATCCTGACATTTTTCTTACATGACGTTGAAGCCTGTACCAGGCAATCTTGTAGTTCTTGAATCCTGCAACTTTTACGCTTAGTAAAGTAAGGTTTTTTCCCTATCAAAAGACTTCTCAAGTAGCTTCTTCCAGTCTCAGTTTCCTTTTTCTTTACTCACTTTAGTCCATAGAAATTCTAATTCATTACCTTTCTTAAATTCTAAAGAATTCTGAATGCTCTCCTTTTCCTCATCTCTTGATGTAGTTCTCATTTTCAATCCTACAAATCATTCCCTGTCTCAAAAACCCCTATCGCATCCTTGCCCGCAATGTAATGAAGCAGAGGACACATAGCAAGCAGAACAGTGGCCTCTACTGGCCAGATACTGAGGTATTAAGAAACACTGTATTCAATATATATGTGGTAACGAATATTTTAAGTGTTGAAGAGGAAAAACTGATGTTTATCATCATAAACACTGCTCAAACTTTACGTTTTTGACACTCTGCTCCTTAATTTCTTGTTTAAACACTATTATTATTAAGTCTTGTACCAAGTTAGGGGTACAAGTAGGGAAGAAAGAAAACTTTATGCCTTAGTACTAACACCAACTCATTAAATACCTGCAAATTAAGAGAGATTGCTATGCTTCTACATATGAAATTTTCCATGTGGAATATTGAATGTTTCCTTTTTTCCCTTTTTTTTATTGCAATGTCATGGTTTTTTTTAGAAAAGGCTAAAATAAGTATACATTTCTGGCAAGTTTGTAGTGCTAGCGGGATGAATTTTAAGTTCTAGAAATGCACGTGGACTGTAACAGGCATTTAGTTTTATGTAGTATCTTTCATGTTTATTGAAATGTTTGAGAAAACCTTATTTAAAAAGGTTTTGTTATTGATCCATCTAACATGAAATTTGGTTAACTCCTTGCCAATATTCTTCACAGCACCAGAACCAAGCATCCACTTTCCATGCTAGAGCTAAGCACAGGCTTAAAAACAAGAGTGACATACTTATGCCTGAAGGGTGCTAAATATGTTAGAGGAAATAGAGGAACGATATTGTGATATAAAAGGATGTTATTTAATATCCAGTTATCGTCAACTGATACACTGTCTCAACAGATCTACATCCTGGTTATTTTGCTAGAACATGTTTATTCAGCAAGTAAACAATACTGTGCTAGAAGAACAAATACGTTTTTTGTTAAACAAATTCTAAATTCACCACCATCAAAGTGATACTAATGGAAGATATCCTGTTGAATTCTAATGGAAAGCTGTTATCAAAAGGATATAACATGTAAAGATATTCAGACACAGACAGTCATGGCTGAAGCTGTTTCTGTCATTCACCTTGCTTAACTGTATTTCCATTAGGAAGTCTGGGTTTCTTCCTCTTCCCCCACACGCTGTACTCCGTCCATGCCTCGTTGGTGTATGAGAAGGAGAACTGTGGGGACTTCTGGGGAAATAAAAAAGAAAAATACACTTTTGCAGATTAAAGTTAAAGCTATCTCACTGTTAATCTAATACTAAAAGCATGCCTGTTTCACTGGATATAGCTAATTAGTATTTTAATGGTTACAAGAGTAAACTAGGAAATACAAAAAAAATGTTGGAAGTTGTGTTACTGTTAACCAAGTAAATACTTTCTTTTTATTGTTCAAGTAATGCATATTTAAGCAGAATGCTAGGTCTACGTTTCCCACCAAATTAACTTTCATAAATTATCTCCTTAATTTTGGGTGCAATAGTATTAGCTACTCTTTAGTTTACGTGACATCCTGAAAACAAGACTCCAGCTACCATAGGGATAGTCTCTTAGGCTCCTTAAGCCTCAGTCTCTTCAGGAAAATTTAACTTCTAATATAACCCATGAAAGCAAACCCCACCTCCTCCATCCCCCAAAAAACACCAAAACCAAACCCAGCTTGTCCAGGTTACGACACAGGAAAATTACACTCTGGTGTGTGGAGCTAAACTGAATAAGAAGATTCTAGATGATCTTTAGGGCCCCTTCCAACCCAAACCATTCTATGATTGGTTCCTTGTGAGGAGGGAGCAAAGAAGCAAGTGAGGGAGACTTGAGATTGAATAGTGAGATTAACCTCAATCAAAGGAAAATTAAGTATTTTTAAGTGTTCTAATCTAAAGAATTACATCAAACACTTACATGAAACTTTTAGCTGGAGATGTTGGTGGTGCAGTCCCAAAATCCCTTCCACCATAAAGATGCCAAATAAGAGAGATTTCCTTTACAACATAGCGTACCAGAGGAACAGGAAAATGAAGGGGAGCTTTGCTTGTATCTGTTTTTTTTACAGGTTGGCTGAAATGATTTTCCTTTATGATAATCGCATCATCAACCATTATTTTTATTACCGGTTCTTCCTCTTTTTCCTAGTTAAAAAAAAGTATATAGCATTGAGAAAATGAAATCTGCTTTCTTTATTGAAATGTCTAATTCTTTCTTATGAAAAGAAAATAAACTGTTCTGTACTGTCTTCTAAAGCTTATACAACACAGGCTTAGTTCAGGAATGATTCTTATAAAGTAACTCAAAAACAAAACCACATAAAAATAAATTAGAAGCTGAGTAGTAGTTTAAAAAAAAAAAAAAAAATTCCTTATCCACACTGTAAACAAAACAAGTGTTGAAAACAAAAGAACACAGAAGAGCCCAGGCTACCATATGAGCAATTTTGGAAACAAGCAAGCTCAAAGATAACTAAATACAGCTTCTATTCAGGGATCCAGAACTACTTCTGTCTATTAAAAAGAATAGAACCAGATACTATGAAAAACGTGAACACAAGCTGTTTTTGAAGAATGTGAGTATAGTTTCCTAAATCTTTTAATGCAGTGGACAGGCAGTGTAAAATGACACACAAGCTTTTCTCTGAGGTTTGGCAAGATTTTTGGACTCATAAATGCATTGAAAGCTTAGACTATGAGAGAAATGAATAAAAGATTAGAAAATGTGCAAAGCTGCTATTTTGATAAATACTGTGTTTTGCTTAAAACATTTTTTTTTCCTAACTATGCCATTATTGCAAGTCAAAATAGCAATGATAAAACATGACTAAAATTTAGGAAAAATGTCAATATAGTTTAATGTAATATTCAGCTCAGAGAACAATTACATACTGCTGAGATATAGAAAAAACATATATATTTGAAAATACTCGCATTCATTCCTAACAGTAACAATGCGCTAAGTCCTTTCAAACAGAAAGATTATTTTTACTGCTACTCTTCCCACTATTAAAAATATCAATAAGCAATCACAAAAATCTATGAAGTCTAATTTCTCCAGGTCTTACATAGGCTTTTCTCTAACTCAGTTTATACGTGGATTTTTTTTTAGTAAATCTCAAAGCTTCTTACAGCAACAGCAACTTTGGGTGCAAAAAGAATGCAGAAGTCATCACTTTCTGCCGGAACATCTCCCATGGCCTCGTTTATCAGGTGATGAGTGAATGAAGAATAAGTGGGACTTTGATCTTGTGAGACATTTCCACTTTCGTCTGGAAACAGGAAGAGATCTGAGCAAGATGGCTCCTGAGTTTGGGATCTGTCATCCAAAACTCCTGGGAGTTGGAGGAGGGTGGAGAAAACACATGTTTCACTGGAAAAATCTTTACAAAACACGAAAATATGAACAAATTAACCTAACAGTTAAATGAAATTTGTTACTTCAATTGCATCAAGACAATTTGCTTATTATATCTTGAATCAATTCCTACTATTAATAAAATACAATTTTCAAAGATTAATCTACCATATAATTGAAAGTGATTACAATATAATCGTAACTGGTTACTAGTAGAGATGAACTGACAAAATACAGAAAACCTATTTGTAAAAAAAAACCCCACAGATGGACACAAAAATGGTTTTTTGTGTCCAAGTTCCTCATTCTGGTTGTAAAACCACAGCATCAATAACTTTCAGTACTACACTGACTGCTCACCATCCACCATCAAAACCAGGACCAGATATCATGGAAATCGTGAAATTCTCTATTTGCAGTACAAAACCCTTAGCCAATTTAAACTTGGATTTAACGCTAGCCATGACGCAGAAGCCCTAATCCTGTGATAAAATCAATTATCTTGTTCCATCTGCTAATTGAAAGATTTCCTCATAAAGTTCTTTTTGTGACTCAGAACTGTACCATCCTCCTGGGCTGCCTTCATACACAGAATGGAGGTCTTTGATTCCTCCACAGTGCAGTATGCCATATAAGCTTACACTCATACTAACTTCAACTCCTAGAGAACCTGGGGTGTTGACAGAGTCCCACAAAGACAGATTCCTTCCTTGCTGTTTTCTGTATCTCAGTAATGTGTATCTGACTAGAATCTTAAACTACTTTTGCATTACTGTTATTAAAAGCAAGAATCTGTTTGATAGTTCGAAGACTTCAGACATCAACGGTACACTCCCATTCTTGTTGCAGCATCTCTACATACACAAAACTTTCAATCCCACTTTTCCTTCCAGAAAGGTTGTACTTTACATGCACTTATGCCTCCAGAGGATTCTTACCATTAGACTCTGGCTTCATGGCAGAAGCAATCTGTTGAGTCTCAATTTCCTCCATTGCATCACTCATCAAATCCCGTAAAATCTGTTGCTCTGACTCAGCGAGGACTGGTCCATGGGAAGATGGCTGGCTAAAGGTCTCTACCTGTAGGAGAGGAACTATACATACCTACATCTTAAAGACAACTACAATATCATGCCGAGTAAGATTTTGCTAGAACGGCTTGATACACAGCTCTTAAACTGTAAGAAGTAACACCTTAACTTTATGAATAATCAAGTGAGCTGAAACTCTGAGATAGATGATTCATAAAGTAGGTTAGAACATTACGGTTCAGGGTATTTAGACCATCAGAGTACCTGGACAGCTCATTTATGTCCTGGAATTTCCTTCTTTAGGTAAGAATAAAGTACAATAGATAAACAGCACGGAATATTTCAAAATATTAAGTAGTGACCAAAGCAGAAAAAAAAGGGCACTATTTTACTCTCAATGTATTTTAAGTTAGATGCAATCTGTTGATTTTTTTTGCAGGAAATCTCATATTCTTTTAAAATAGAATGGGGATATCAAAATAAAAACATATTACCAGGAAGTTAAGTTGATATTATGTTGCCATTTTTTACCTTCATTTTTGGCTTGCTCACTCCACGTTTAATCTCTGTCTTCACAGGTGGATGTAAATCACCATAACTTGCAATATATTGTATAAGATTCATTAGTGCAGCACATGAATCCGAGCAGGTACGAATATGGATTACATCACTGGAACAATGCAGCTCAAAACGTGGTTTCGTCTAGATAGCAACAATAAAAAGATAAGAATACACTTCAAATCAACCTAAGGTTCCACAAAAATAGCATCTATACACACCTGGTTTTAAATTAATTTACTTAACTAGTGAAAAAGGACTTAAATAATAGTACGCATAAAGTGAAAAACCTTCCTTGATTCTACATATAATAAAGTAATTTTCAAGTCACGATCTGTCATGGAGATTTTACATTTTGGTTTTTTTGTGATTAAATACTTACTCTTTCCTCATCAGAATCGGATTTTACTGCTGTAATGGTTAGTTCCAACAGTCCCATATCCATAACACGAACATAATCTGAAAGACAATGAGTAATTAAAAAAAATAAAATAAAATTAAGACTTAATAACAAACATCATCCTTACTATGTATTTTTGGTTATTAAACCATTAAAAACAGCATAGGCATAAAACGGGCTCTTTTTTGTCAAAACCTTTTGTACCTCTGCATTTCCTTCTTTTATGAGGATTACTCTCAGAGTTCAAGTTTCTCAAGCTACTCAAATCAAGAACTCAAATCTTTACAGTCCAATATATCACTCCCACCACCACCATCTGTGTGCAGTGTAATCTTTTAAGATATTTATCCTCATCCCATCTGTGTGAGTTAGAGAAGCAGAGGCACACAGAAGCTGGGTGACTAAGCAACCTAGCAGTTTTTTTAGTTGAAGTGGGAGAGAGGACACTTTCACATTGTACTAATCTTTCAGTACCATGAATAACTTATTTCGCCTCTTTCTTATTTAAACAAAATAGGCATATCTTTACTCTGTCCTTCACCAGAGATCTCTTACCTAACCTAAATACACACATTTGTGGGCACAGGGTTTCATTATTTCTCCATTCATTTGTTAAATATTGATTCAAGTTCCTCAGTCCTTAAAGGTTGATACTATACAAACAAGAGCAAGCCAGTTAGTATCATTCTTTTCAGAACCTAGAACTCTGTGCCATATAACACCTTTCAAGTTCAACTATTTAGACATGTATCTCAAAGTGAGATCTCTCTTCTATGAAGATTTCTCTCTATGCTAACTCCAGATTTTAAAAAATACGCTTTTTTCAAATACCCATCATGGAACTGTAACAAGAAAATGAAGGATTTGCAAGTTGCTGTTCTCTGACATACCTCTGCATCCATAAATCCAAACTAGAGCACTCAGATTTATCAACACTGCATTATTCATTCATATTCAACTTGATGCTCCTTATGTCCTCAGACCTCTTCTTCAATAACCTTTATAAATGCTGAACATGCCTGTAATTTTGTTTCTTTAGGCTCTGTATTTCACTAGTCCTATCTAAAACATCCTTACCTCTATGGAGGTTCACCATAACAGTGTTGCACTTGTCAGACAGATGCAAAGCAGCTTCATCTAAAATTATTCTAAAAGATAAAAAAAAAAGATAAAGTACACATGCTAGAAAAATGCTGTGCAATTCACCAGACAAAGAGAAATTAGTACAGAAAAAAGTATTTAAAAACAAATATATCTAGTATATCTTAAGTCCAAACTCTTCACTTTAATCTTTTATTATTTCCAAATCCTTTATTAATTAACCATTGCAAGATATTTTTGCCATCACTAACTGTATTTTATTTGCATTTCAATTTATGCATTTGATCCTTCCTAGAATAAAAAGTAATGCTTTTGGCATACAGAACTAACACTTACTTCCTTTTTCACCTTTTTTTCTTTTCAATAAAGCAACAGACATTTGTTTCAAAGGTCATTTATATGGTTTTATCAATAGAAACAAGCAAGTTAGCTCATGTTTCACATCAGAACAGGCATAACAATGAATATTCAACTAAAGTTGCAAGAAAAATTGTTAAAAAGTTACAGAGATGTTCAGTAATCACTAAATATTTCCTTAATTAATACATTGTCTCCAAATAACAAATCTTTAAGAAATCTTTAGGTGCTACTCATTAACAAAATAGACACAATTTCATTTCAGGACATCTTTTGACTGTATTAAAAATTAGAGAATTGCTAGTTCTTAAAGAAAGCAATCCAACAACAACAATAAAAAATTATTTAACCTAAAAAACCAGAAGGATTGCACACGGGCAAAGTGTATTTCAAAAGATGCAAACCAGTGTGATCATTTACGCAACACAAATGCTTCCTAGGTCAAAAACAGAGACAGGCATTACAAGTTTTACAGAAGCTTCCATGTTTCACAATCACTTAAATAATACCTGAGAGTAGAAGAGGATTTATCTACTGCAACACTGCTGGAAATGCTGAAAGTTTCAACAGTAAGTAGAGATCTGACTGGCAAAAACAAGGGCCTAACAACAAAAAGGGAAAAAAAAAATAAAATTAATACTCTGTACCTATTTAGAAGTACAATCGAAGTTTTATAGGTTACCTAACTAGATCTTCCCAGGCCTAGGCAAGTGCTTATCCTACTTTAAATTGCTTACAGTTTAAGGGATTTCTGTTAAGTACTTTTTCCAAACAAGCCTAAATAAATATTCTTTGCAATAAGCAAAATCAAATGTTTCTAAAGAATAAATATATAGCTGCAGTGCCACCAAGTGACATACACTTGCATTTTATTTACCTGTAATCAAGAGCACAACTCCACAGATGTACGTGAAAAGTTGTAATTGTAGCTGGAGGATTATATCCGAGAACAGGCTCATCAGAAATATTCAAAAAATATAAAATCTAAAAATCACAAACATATTGTTATAATACTTCAATATCTGTTAAATTAATAAACAATTCTGCATTGGAAAAGAGAAAATCTGTAACAGGTATGACAATAAAATGTTCAATTAGTAGAAGGAAAAGGGAGTGAACAGTCCCAGATATTTAAAGGTGCTTACCCAATATCTGAACATAGAAAAGTACAGATTGTAAACAGAGCAAAAAATACAGCATCCAAACTGCAGCCTCAAAGGTATAGAAAAGACCAATCCACAGACGCACAGGTGGGTACTCACACAGTACCCCACAATCCATTTTTAAAGCATTTCCCAAATACAGTCTCATTCATCTGTCTTTGTAGTTGCAATTACAGTGTTAGTATTTTCTTTGTTCTCTTTATCTGAAAAGTCAACTTTTCTTGTAATATTGTACATTGTTAAAGTTATCTCCAACTTATCTTTCTTTTTCTTTGGGAGGGGGCAGGAAACGTGCTCAGGATCAGAAACATGTAGACATGCACGTATTACTGCATAAAATAAACTCCTATCCTCCTCCCTCAAATCCCCTACACTATAAAAGTTCTTCTTAAATTATTCCAAGCCTGGGGCATACCAACACTGCTAGCCTTTTAATCATTTCCTCTACCTACCTCTTTGGCCAATTTTTTTTATTTCCCCCCTCCCCCTCCAAAAAAAGATTCGTAAGTGCATTAAAGGCAATGTTAATTGAGCAAAAATTCACAGAGCAAATAAGCAACCCAGTGTACAGCAGGCTACATAAACACATAGGAACACCACGCTGAGAAGAAAGTAATGACACAGCAGAGTCCAAAGCACTAAGTTCAGCTCCATGCAGTTATACAACACAAACGCATGCAAAAATAGGCATACCGTACATATTGGAGGACAAGCAGGATAAGGTTGAATGGCAGAGTTTACTATCTGCAATCCAGTGTGGTGTGAGTACATGCAAGTACATGCAACTACACTGCTATTGTGCTAATGGCATGTCCTAGTTCATGCAGCTTTACACACAGCTCCCGGATCATGGGTCTCTAGCCCTGTCTGCTGTGCTATACCTCTGCATCCACACTTATCAGCACAACCCTTCTAATTCAGAGGTTTGCATTACAAGCATTTATGTAAACTGCTGCTTACTACTTCCCCAAAGTCTTCTTTTCCATAACTGCTATTCAAAGGATGGACAACAGGACACAGATAAGGGACAAACCAGGACTTGAGGAATGAAATGAGCAGAAGGGAAAAAATATAGAAAAATACAGTGCTGCAAGTAGCGCGTTTGTTTTGAGGGCAATTTTTTTACATCAAGGATTACCTACGTACTTGGATAGCATTGGATTACTGAGATTTTCCATCTGAACTTTAAAAAAAACAACCAACCAAATATACAAAAGACCCAAAAACCCCAGAACCTCCCTGACACGTTGTGGACAGAGATGCAGGATGATGAGAGGAACTGTAGCAAATAAATACACAAATAAGAATTTAGCAGCAAGACTACAGTCTGTCAATGGTCTCACAGAGAGACAAGAAAGAAAGAATAGCTTTCAAGAGCAGAGTAAGATAATGACATACAGCCTAACACAAAGATTTTCCATCGAGATTTAGTTTGATACTAAAAGCAGTTGTTAAAGCAATGAGATTGAAATTGAAGATGTAGTTGAGAAAACTGTAGCAACCTGACCTGTTCATGCCAGCTTAAACCTGAAGGCAGCACTCTATGCTGAAGAGTGGCTCCTCTTAGTCCAACAGCAACTAGAAATTCCTGCACAAGAAAGTTGCACGAGTTAGTTTACATGAAATACATGTAACTATTTGACATCTAGATTATGAAACAGTCATCCTTCTGCTCCCAGAATCTCCAAGTGTCTAGAAATTAAGAAAGGACTGGGCCAGGATTAAACATCAGAAAAACCTTGCTTCCTAATAGAGAAACCCTGGCTAATACAGTCTAATACTTTTTGCAACAGGATAGTTCAAAATGACAATTTTGTGGTGGTGGTAGAAAGGAAGGCTACCTGTTCATTCATTCTGGGATTCACCAGGAATTACCAGGAGTACCAACCCAATGTAGTTCTTCCTTATGCCGTTCAAACCTGAGTCCATTGAGCCACCAGGACACTGTGCTGGTCTGCAGATTCCTCCTTCTCTAGATAACTCTACCAACCTGTTTGTCACCACTATGCCAGCTAAGAGGTCATCTTTTAGCCTCACTAATAAATGCTACTGTCAAAGCCAAACGTACCACTCATTTACCAGTGCCACTCCAAACACGTAAGCAAAGGCTGCCTATTAGATGACACTACTAGTAAGCTGAGCAGAAAGCTTTTAACTATTTGTATTTGTTCTTGCCTGGTTTGGCACCAGATTAAAACTCAATCAAAAGAAAATAAGAAGGTCAACTGACCAAGAAATGCATTCAGTAAAAAAATACAGCGTGATCAGCACAGTGAAGCATTGGAAGAATTAGTAAACTATTCTGATACTTAAATTTTATAATCCACATGGAAGATCCTAACAGAAAATAATAGTTTGAGGATGAATGGCTCAGAATTTTATGGTTTCTTCATCTATACCCCTTGTAACCCCACATCTAGATGCTTCCATATAAACTAAGCTAACTCAAATTTCTAAAAGCACAAATTTAAAACCACAAACCTTTGTATTGCTCTCTATTTTATCTGATTGGATTTTGACTGCAACAGTCAGCATACTTGGACAATCCACTCCTACACCATCTGAAGTAGTCCTACTAAGACCATCATCTTCAGAAAAACAAATAGTAGGTTCTAACCAATGGGGACGTATTGTGCTGGGCAGTCGTACTTCAGAGGAAGGGACGACCCCATCTACCATACCTGCAAAGAGATTTTAGAATTAATTACCTTGTGCTTCAAAGCTGTTACTGACGAAGAGTTAAGGAAAATCCTTTTTATGCTTAATGCCTTTAAAATTATTCTAATTACCAAAGTTAGTCATGCACGCTGACAACCAAAAATTGTGGAGGGGAGGTTACAGGTGATCCAATATTTAAAACCATGGTTCTAGCTAAAATCTTCAATGTGACTATAGGGTTTGTTTTTCCAGTTGCCCAACAATTGGCAAAGTTGAAATAAAGGGCAGAAATCTCCTATGGGTTACACGGAAAGACAGGAATATGTCTCTTCTTTTCATTTTATGAGATGGTGCCAGGTTAACCTCTAAACACACAATAATTAAGCCTTTCACTGAAAATGCATTAACTTGACTACAATTGATTCAGAGACATTTGAGGGGTAAACCTCAAGTGGTTTAACTACATGGGTGTTACCAGCCATACAAACTACATAGTCAACTTAATATTCTTCACTTGCTTACTACAATTAGCTACCCAGGAAAGATACAGCAGCCACTGGTACCCAGTACCTTTTGAAATTAAATAATCAATAGCATGTAGGAAGTTTGTACTTTCATAATAAAGAACAGACCGTACAGCCAATTTGCCAGAGGACCACAATATCTTTAAAGACCTGTAGGTGCCAGGAAAAGTTCGAGCTAAACTGTAACTAAGTAAATACAGTTGTCATGAAGTTGTATTACTGTAACATTTAGGAGCATCAGCCATGAACTAAATCTATTGTGCCAAATGAGCATTTCTCCTAAAAAAACTTCAAACTTGCCTCATTTCAAATTTAGTCCCAAAGCCACCCCAATTCCACCCCTACCTTGATGATACAAATTGAGGCTGCTAGAATGGAGACAAACATAGTGTCTGTCCTCAAAGCCTTCATATTTAGTCACGCTGAAAAGTGAACCGCTGTTGAACTCAAACCAGAATTCACCGTACTTCCCTTCCAGTGTATTTCCATCATCCTGCTGAAGGAAGAATAGAAATGATAAAATGACTGCTTGCTGAGTTTGCTGCAGTTAGCGTAAACTAATATAACTCTTACTACCAATACATATTTTCCTGCTTGTATTTACTTATTCTCATGTAAAGCAAACAAAATTGCTAAAATATTGTGTTGCATTATTGTCTAGTTACAGTACAATAGTATGAAGATTACAGAATTACTGTTCTAAACACTTGTTCCTTCCAAAAACAGAACACACAGCATGAAGGGAATCCCTCAATCAAAACAACAATAACTTTTTCCAGCCCCCATATCTCACCTTTACATCTGTGAATATCGACACTAATCCATGTGTCACATTTAGCAGAACAGACAGAAAGCTTTGTGAGTTCTTATTCTGGGAGTCAAGCTTTTTCCTTCTACGTGAACGATAGTTTGGATCAACAGTAGAATAATACTGTAGTGTTTCTTCCTCAGATCCACTCTCATCATCTAATAGATAAAATGAAAAACAACTAACTCTCTAGCTAGTACACATATTATGCCAATAACTCATTTTTTTCCCCCCATCAATAATGTGATTCAATTTCACACTTATTTTACTTAAACAGTAATCTACATTTTTTCTTCTTGGTTTAAGTAAATCCTTTCTTATAAGTTTGCAAATTCTTTTCACTATCAGTTTAATCACTTCAGCTTCACTATAGCTCTAGATGATTTATTAAGCGTATTACCATAATTAACTGCAGATTTAAATTGACTAAAGCTGTCTTTACTGAAAGTGTTGATGAGCTGGCTGGCCACAGATAGTCCAACACCGTAAGAAAGGTTTTCAAATGTTTCTACAGGAGATGGAGCTGTGGGTTCCCACAACAACAAATCATTGCTGATCCTAGGAAGAAATACATTATCATTATAGCAAACATATGACTATATTGCCACTCAATATAAGGTCAGTCAAACAGTATTTCCTTTGCAGACTTCATAAAACATTTCAGATTTCATAAACAAGAAAGAGAAAAAAGTTCAAGAACGCAAGAAAGACTAATGTATTCATGAGTAAAAGCAATAAATAATGAAAGTAACTTTTTTCTGTCATTATGGTATCAAAAGTCTAACATTTGACAGTGACACAAAAGCCTCTATTCGTAGGTGTATATTAGATCAGTAGGTTGGAGGGGGTGTAACAAAATCCTATTTTCCACATCAATTTTCAAGTAAAGTTGCAGGAAATGTTAGTTCTTTTGATTTCAAGTGAGTGTCTGTCGGGGTAAAGATATATATGACATCCAGTACAGAAGTACACCAACGGAACATTCAATGAAAGATTCAGCTTTGTCACTTTGGAAGTGAAAAAATGCTTTGGAAGTAAAGTAATGCCCATCAGAGGCTAAAATAGATCAGCATCTCTCTTTATGTAGCTAATGCACAGCATAATACCTATTTTTTAGTTGATTTAATCTAGTTGTATTTCTTTGTTTTTCAGACAGAAAACTAAGAGAAATAAATACGGAACACCTATCTGTAAGTTGGGTTCACTTTCTCTACATTTTCCTAAGCCTTTATGAGGCTTAGAGAACTGGGTTGTTAGGGTTTTTTCGCCTGCCTGGCTTGTGGACTCTTAATTTTTAGATGGAGAATCACGTTAACTTGAAAGAATATTTATATAGTATTCTTAGAAAACTATACAAATGCATTCCTGCTACAGCTGCTCAACAAAAGTACAAGTACAGGTCATGATAATAAAGCAAAACAATTATCATACTTGCCTATTGTAAAGTTTTTCGTAAAAGCTTTTGTTTGGTAATGTTAAGTGAATGTTCGGTAACATGAGTTCCAGTACATAATGAGAATTGCTAATTGTTTTATCCTGAAACTCAGTCATTTCAACTACATCTCCTGGCATCACCATCTGAAAGAAAAGAGAAAAAAAAAAAAAATAAACACTTCAAGTAAAAAAAACAAAACAAAACTGGAAGCCAGAAGATGCATACAAACTAGCAAGAATATATTACTTTTGTTTACCATAAGCACAAACAGTAATAAAATTCTATAGTACCTCTTCATTTTCAAACATGACCCTACGAGAAGAAAAAGGAGAAGGCTCTGGTCTTCTAATATCACAGACATCCTTCAAAGAATGAGACCCTCCTTCTTCTTCCTCTTGAAAGTTATTATCACCTTCTTCCTCCTCAGCTGCTATCCTTTCCAGAATAGAGTGCACAGCCAAAGGGTTTATTTTCAATACAATCCTGACATTGGAGAAGTTACACAGAACAAGCCATCAGAGATGTTTAGAACTCTTGTATTGATGCACAGTCACGTCCCCTAGCTCTACCAGCTAGCTATTAAATGCTCATAGACTAAATGGCTCAAAGACAAGGGGGTTTTTTATTAGACAATAACGTATTTTATTAGACAAAGTGATACCATTAAGAAAAACACCAAACCTATAGGCACAAAGGGACATGGAAAAAGAACCAACAGGCGAAAAAGCGTCTGCTTTTTTCAACTCCATTAGGCGACGTCAGAAAAACCTAGTGCTCTCCCAAAATAATGCTTGTATCATTAGACCATCAACAGCTATTAAAAAATGCTCTGCTACATGATGCAGTGTATTGCATGGACACAGTGTTAGAGAAAAACGTATTTGTACCATTAGAAAAGAAAACCACGCTGAAAAAAATGTCCATACAAACATTCTGTCAGAAAGCCACTAAGTTTTGTGGCAAAAACCGTATTTGGCAAATTCTGCAACAAATCTAAAATTGCCTCTTTAAACATCTTATTACATGCTACAGCTGTTAGGTCCTTCTGTTCAGTAATTCTGAAATATTGTATTGCCTTACATGTGATATAAGCTGCAATAATTCAGCCACAACATAATTATCCTTATTGTCGTTACAGCTTTATACCAGCTTATATTAATATTTTGAGGCAAAACTTGACTGAGGTTTTTGTTGTTTGGTATACAGTATTGAATATAAAAGCAGGAGAACAGGTAAAGTGACCAAAAAAACCCAAAAATGGGAGAAAATTTCAAGTCTCTAATCATTCATCTAACTTTCATTGAAATTTGCTCGTCTATGCAGAGACCATTATACATTAAAATCATCTTACATTATTATAAACGGAGAAGTATGGGGTTTGTTGGGTTTTTTTATAAATTCTTGTGGTTTTTTTCAATAGCCACATGTTCTTTCCTTGCAAATTATTTTAAAGCAGGTACTACACAGGCAGTCTGCATTAGAATTAGAAAAATAATAATGCTTCATAAAAATCAAAACAACCCTCAAAAAAATAAAGCATTATTTTACCGAGGCCAGTCAAAATTGTCTGATGATGACGTTATATCTCCATCTATGCCACCAGACACTTGAAAAAATTTTATTGGTGCTGCTGCATTATCTTCTTCAAATGAACCTGAACAGAAAAAGATTTTTAAAACATTACCACAGTAATGACAACTGCTAACTTCAGGTTGTCCACTCCTCAGGTTGGAGTCCAAAGGCTAACTTTTCAATGTTATTGAAAGTACTAAGGTACTCATGCAAATTTTGTCATCTTTTCCTCCAAAAATTAAATATCAATTTTTAGAAACAAAGATTATTTCACATTATCTTCTAGCTAGCAACAGTTAGAAAACCAGATGCTTCTAATGCAGAGATATTTGTGTTTACATTTATAGCATCACTAAAAGTATGTCACAGCCTTGAAAAGTACACAGAAGGACAAATCAGTAGAAAATGTTGCAAATATAAACCAGTCTCACAGATTTACTGCTTTGAAAGATATTAGAGGCATAAAAGTATTAAAGTTTTCTCCATGACAGTTATTTAGGACATCATTCACTTCATTTCTAGACTGGACTTGAGATTTCTAATCTACATAGCTGTAGTATTCCCCTACAAATCTACAAAACTTAGCCTAACACCATGATAGAGATCCCAGAGACACCCTAAATTGAAATAAACCGGTATAACAATATAACAGAAAATAACAGAAATACTAGCTCAGATCTCAAAAACACCAATGCAAGCACTACACCTACATTGATACTTAGTACAGAACTCTAAACTGCAGCAGAGATACCTGCTCCAAAATTCAGAAGGAAAGACATTCCCTGCATTAATCCATATAAGAGGACCTTTGTCTCAACTATGTAATACCAGGGAAAATAAAAAAGACTATTTGAATATAATGTTAACATTCTTACCAGTTAGCTCTTTAAAGGTAAGTTCTAATTTAACTTGTTCTGGAGTTGACCCTCCTATAAACTCAGTTTTAAATTCCATATCTGTAAATTCAAGATGAAGAATCTCTTTCTGAAGTGATTTCTTAAACCATGGTCCTCTTTCCTGATCTGACCGTAGGTCAGGTATTGGGAAGCGAACAGAGAGATTTAATGCTGGGGCATTGACTTGAACTGAAACTCTACAGTTTGCAGGAGTACGTGAATCATCCAGAAAAACTTCAGTAAACGCTTTATGCTAAAAAACAAAGTAAAGGAAAAAAAAATTTGAATTAGAGAAAATAGTATTAAAAATTACTATGGAGAAGCTTTTGATGATGTAATACCTAAAAATGAAAAAGATTAGTTTTTCATATATCACACAAAACACACATAGTAGGACCAATTTTATTACTCTTAGGATATTCTTCTATTATTGGTGCCATTAAGATTCTACTTAGCTAGAAGTCAAGCATTTGCCGCGGTTAGCAGTCCTTCAAAAATGGCTATCTTTGTATCTTTTTTCTCTTAAATTAAGAGAGTGAAAGTACCAAACAATACTCAACTGCAGTTAGGAAATACCATGTCTCACAGATTTATTTAAAAAAAAAAAAAAAAAAAAAAAAGCTGCTTTTAAGNAAAAAAACAATAGCAAAAAATTATATAAAAAAAAAAAAAAAAAAAAAAAAAAGCTGCTGTTGAGAGACCAGGAACTACTATCAATATAGAAGTGGAATTGTCAGCAACAGTTTATATCAGCTGCTGGAGAGCATGATGGGACAGATGAGGGATTAGAAGTCAGTCAAGATTCCTCTTTTTTGCGCAGTTCTGCTTGCTTCAAGAAACTGAGAACTTAGGCAGTTTGTGAAGCTGCTACCATTGTCTTATGTCTGTTATCAAGCACGCAATCACTGAATCCAAAATGAGTACCTATGTCAGACGGTTACTGCTCTGTATCAGAAGTAAAAAAAAACAAAACCCAAAACAAAACAACAAAAAACCAAAGTACCATAAGTACTTTTGGTACTACAAGTCAATCAGAATTAGCAATCTCAGACTTAGTGCCGTCCGGCCCTTCCTCCTGCAAAAAAATCAGCAAGTTTATTAATCAATTTCACTTTTAACTTACCAGATTTATGTGCTTATTGTAAGAAGCATACATGTGAGACGCCATCATCTCCACTGTAGTTAGTTTCTGTGGTTGAAGCAAGGAATTTAATCTGTCTACGATACTAATATCCAGCTCACAAAACACTGGATTTAACTTTATTTGTAACTCTGCTTTCTGTGGAACAGAACTGAGTCTCCCTTGACTACCCTGAAAAGAAAGAGAAAAAGCACTAAAATCCTTAAACACAGAAGGAAATAAATTATAATAACTGAGAGCTAAGGACCCTCTGTTTTACAAGAAAGATACCTTTCTGTTAAAATGAACAAAATTAGACAGAGGCTATTATACAGAAACTTGGTGTTTTTAATCTCCCACCTTACCTGAGGTCCTCTGTTATCTGAATGCTTATAATGAAGCTGAAGGCATGGCATAGCACGAGAATCATTTCCTTCTTCAGAATGAAATGTCAGCAGCTTTAGAATAAAATAGAGTTAAAAATACTTAATAGATAAGGAGGAAAGATTTGCCACAGGAAAAGGTATTTATGACATCTTACCTAGAATAGACAGCAGATGACCCTACACTCAAGTCATCGAACAGAGCCCCAGCCCAACCGCTTACTCAATCCACTTATTCAGCCACTTTATTGGATGTCTCTGACTATTAAAAGAGCTGGAAGAATAATCATCACCCAAAGAAACCTTCGCATTGCTCAACTCCTTTGTTCGGGTTTTGGAAAACATTTACTCTAATTCCCAAACTGTGTTAAAGCATATTTAAAGAGAAGTAAACTAGAGAAGCCTGGCTACTTAACACTATTCCTGTCAGGTATGACAGCAGGCTGGTTCACTATTTGAGCTTGCAATTAAAATACAAGTTGCATCTTAAAACAATAACATATTAAAAAAAGATTTTTTTTTTGAAGTTACAACCATTTAAAAAAATCTAGCATTCTCAGTTATAAAATTAATATTTCTTTTCTATGGAACTCCCTGTATTTTTTACATACCTCCGTATAGTGAGGCTGAATGGAATGAGAGTCAGTAGAAAAAAGGCATTCCAGGAACTCCATATCCCCAATGGATAAATCAGTACTAAAACTTCGAGAGGCAGTCCTTTGTCTTTGTTCATAAGACACTTTGATACCAGTACCTATAAATCTGAATTATGAAAATTATGAATTATGAAAAGTGGCATAAAAAATAAAAATTATGAAAAGTCAAGATTTAAATATGCAAAAAAGATCACTACAATCCTTTTAAGAATCATTAAAACCACCATAATTTCTTCAAACATAAGAAAAAAAACTAATTATAACAGATTATAGCTTTAGCAAGAAAGACAATGGAGCTCACTTATGTTATACATTTAACAATAGTCAATGTAGAGAAATTTGTAAAGAACACTTTAGACATCTAATCTAAGATGCAATTCACATAAAGCTGGGAATCTAACATCCTTATATAGACAGTGAAAAAGTCAAATGCCTCAGGAAGTCTAAATTACATACACAAGGTAAGAAAAGATATATACACCCTTGGATATTTTACTTCATACACTGTACTGGGAAAGTAAAAACTTCCAGAAAAAAAGGCTGTTGACTAACTTTATGATTTTGCTAGCACTTACTTTTCATCCCTACTGATATACTATTTTGCACTACGAAAAACCCCAAGCTCCTTCAAGCAGAAATCCCTATGTTGGAATAAAGATGGTCCTGTAAAGTACAGCTATTTTTAAAGAAATAACTTACATAATGATTCTTGACTCTCTAGATTTCTGTGGCATAAATTGTACTTAGTTTAATTCATCCATTGTTGAAAAAAGCTAGGTTGATTTTAATGTTTATGCACTTTTCTTCTTTTTTTTATTAAAAACAATAAACAGTCTTTGACAACAAATGTCAAAATTCTAGGCTATTTTGAAATTAACAAAGAAGCCTAATGCAATTCAAATATTAAGTGACACAGTTTCTATGGAAATAAACTTACTTTATTCAAAATTACTTAAAAGATATTTTTGTTAATTATATTTATTAATAAGCAAAGTTATACCTAAGGTGATCATGAGAACAAGCTTCTGCAAATACTTCTCGGAAGGACAGAAAATCTTCTGTTGAAAACTTAACTGGCTCAATCTTTTCTATTCGGGTAAAGAAATCCCGAGCCATTGGTGTCAATGGGTTAAGGTTCAGTGAACTTTCAGGTGGGGGTAAAGGGTCAATATGAAGCACAGACACTGAGAAAGTTCCAACTGCCAGTCTAAAAAGAAGCTCAGGTCTGGATTCATCCACAGAAACAGATCTGGATGGAATAGCTGAAATACAAAATTAAGTTCACGTAATTTTTCAACAATAACACATTTATAAAATTATCTTACTTTTGATTTTCATTTCTTTTTATGAAGTTGCTGCATAACAATTCATTTCCAGAATTATCTAGAGAGCAGAATGCAACACAACATTTTTACTTACATGTCCTTCTTAAGGAAGTCTGGTGAACCATGTTGGCTGTAAGCGAAGAACCTCTTGGAGGTTGTAGTTCTTGTTTGTTACGATCAAGAAAATCACCCCAAGTTGGTTGAAGCTAAAACAAAAATATATACGATCTTAAATTTGACAAATACATGCTAGACTTCAGATCAAACAAATAAGGTAAAGGAACAAAAAGAAAATACAAGCATAAACGATCAGCAGCATGCCATTTCATGGCATATTAGTGCTCAACTAAACAATGCAGATAAGCTTTACTTTGGGCTACGCTTTCTAATTTTATGATCATCTACATCCACATATTTTTAAAGCTCAAGTTGCTCTCTCCATGAGCATATATTCTCCTCTTTCTCTGTAAAACGCACAACTGCTCTCTATAGCTTTCATTAAGTGAAACATTATGCACACAACAGATTTGAGAAAGATGGTGATATCAACGGCATAATTTTTATGTTGTTTGAGGAATAATGTAATACAATAATTTTGTATTTTTTTTATTGTCATTGCCCTGTATAGTCCATACTAAAAGAAAACCCAAATAGCAAACAAGCAGTTATTAAAAAGAAAATAAATCATAAGTGTCTTATATAAGCTTCAAGGCATTTGGAAAAACAAATATATTCCATTTCCTTGGTAGTCAAACAGATAAGAAACTTTCCAATACAATTTCCACAGCAGAAAATGGAATACTGTCAGCTCTAAACATTTTCAACTGTCCTTGAATTTTGCAATAGCTCTTGATATTGTAAAGAATATTTATGCAACAGTTTCAGACAAAAGTGTTAGTTTCAAAAAGATTTTAAATGTAATTAATACTATACCACTGTAGTGGTCAGTGGAGATCCTGCTGGTGTAGTTGTGTATGTACTGGTTAAAGACAAGTCTAAATCCATAGTTGGAGGGTCTCCAAGAGGTGGAAGGGAGGAAAGGCTGTGAGACATGTCCATTTCAGCCATTGAGAAGAAAACTTCTTCTTCTAATAAGAACCATAGACAGTAAAGTGTTATTTTCTAAAGAAACAAAAAAACTTTATTTTTAACAGAATGTATCCATAAGTTCAGAAACCTAACTGCCAAACAGAATAACCAGCTAAATATATTATTTACAGAAGTTCCAAGTTCTCTTGACACTGAGACTAGTAGCATCTATGGACAGAGATTATTTNAAAAAAAAAAAAAAGCAAAAAACCTAATAAATACTAAAACAGTTAAGTGTTCCACTTTCATATTCAAGTTGACATAATTTCTACAAATTCACACTGTCCTTTTCAAAAATCAAAGTTCGTAATTTCACATTAATATAATCAGAAAAAAAATTACTCAAATAAAAACAGAAATATAAAGATCAGGGCAATGCAACTATTCTTCTGTATTTAATTTCTTCAACCACGCATTTGAAAAGATGTTACACTGCATGTGTATTTACTGTGTTGCACAGTAACATACAAGTTACTGAATAGTTTTAATGAAATACTGAATCAAGTCTAGTCTGATACCTAAACTAGGCGTTAATTTTTTTATTCAACAGTACAATTAATAGCATACAACTATTCTATGTCAAAGTTCTTTTGATACTTAAGTTAGTAAGTTTAAAAGATGAACAGTCTATTTACATAATCTTAACAACAGGTTATTTGCTATGCTGCATCATCTTTTATACTTGCCACGACTCGAAGGCGTTCTGGCACTCTCTGTCTCATAGAAGCTTTGTTCAGATGATGCTCCTGCAGATAAAGACTCTTTTCTTAAATAACGTTTCAACTCCATCTGAATCCGATACTCATCTTCCTGTTGCATTGGCCGGTTCTTCCTATCTTTATTTGACAATTCTATCCTGCTTAGGCTCTCTGAATTCAAAAAAAGACAGAACGTGCACTGTAATTTCCTTACCAGTTTCCCAAAGAAAATTCAAAAATTAATCTGAAAATTAACCAATTATTGTTGTTGCATATATATATGCATCTGTATATAGATGCACATCTGTTGTATATCAAATGTGTATATACGCGCATTTTGTTGTTTTGGAAATTTTACTTGTCAAAACCAGATTACTTTCTCCCTAGCACTCATTAATTTCAAGTCTGAAGAAAATATTTTAAGGTCATATATAATATCAGCATATATTTCTCTTCTCGTTCAGCTTTAGGGACTAAGGACACAATCTCTTGAAGGTTTTACTATTAAGGAATTATTAAAATTTCAGATTTGAGGATGACACATATGGGAAACTATACGTAATGCTTTTCCAGTTATCCGAAAACAATGAAGTCATTTGCTGATGACACAAGACTGGGAGAAGTGGCTGACACACCAGAAGGCTGTGCAGCCATTCAGTGAGACCTGGACAGGCTGGAGAGTTGGGTGGAGGGGAACCCAATGAAGTTCAAAAAGGGCAACTGTAGGGTCCTGCACCCAGGGAGGAATAACCCCATGCACCAGTACAGGTTAGGGGTTGGCCTGCTGGAAAGTAGCTCTGCAGAGAAGGACCTGGGAGTCCTGGCAGACAACTTGTCCATGAGCCAGCAATGTGCCCTTGTGGCCAGGAAGGCCAATGGTATCCTGGGGTGCATTAAGAGCATGGCCAGCAGGTTGAGGGAGGTCATCCTCTTCCTCTACTCTGCCCTGGTGAGGCCACATCTCGATTACTGTGGCCAGTTCAGGCTCCCCAGTTCAAGACAGACAAGGAACTGCTGGAGAGAGTCTAGCAGAGGGCTACAAAGATGATCAAGGGACTAGAGCATCTCTCTTTGAAGAAAGGCTAAGAAACCTGGGTCTGTTTAGCCTGGAGAAGACTGAGAGGGGATCTCATCAACGCTTGTACGTATCTAAAGGGTGGGTGTCAAGAGCATGGGGCCAGACTCTTTTCAGTGGTGCCCAGCGACAGGACAAGGCGCAACAGGCACAAACTGAAACACAGGAAATTCCATCACAACATGAGGAAAAACTGCTTTCCTTTGAGGGTGCCAGAGCACTGGAACAGCCTGCCCAGAGAGGCTGTGGAGTCTCCTTCTCTGGAGATATTCAAAACCTGCCTGGTTGAGTTCCTGCCTAGCCTGGTCTAGGTGAACCTGCTTTGGCTGGGGGCTTGGACTAGATGATCTCCAACGGTCCTTTCCAACCCCTATAATTTTGTGATTCTGTGAAGTCCAGTACAAGAAATATATCAGTGTCATTAAAAGAACATTAAGAACACAGGACATGGCAAATCTTTTCAAAAAGAAGATTAACTATCTATTCTAATAATACAAGTTATTACATGAGGTAGACAGTGGGAGAAAACAAACCAAAACACCCTCATCCTGCTAGTGCAGTAGTCTAAACACTGCTGTTCATTACTTTGTAAATATGGACAAACGAACTCAATTACTGTCTGTTCAACGTTTTCTGTGCCAGTCACTGAAGCACAGGACAGAGCAGGTATCAGGCTGCTAAGTCCTTCTCATGAAACAGAAGGTCTAATAACCACAAGTTCTGGCCTCCTGATTTTTTCCACCTACTACTTCCCCATCTCTTGTCACACTATATAGTCACTTGTCAAGCTTTATTTGTTACCTAGATTTTCACTACCAGCACATACAATTTGCAGCTAAAGTCAATAAATTGATCATAGACCTACTCAGAGCAGCTACAAAACATTTTGCTAAGATCAGATGGAAATTAATAATAATCTACCACCACAAATATTTTTTTTTTCCACTGAAGAAACTTGTTTATCTTGCAGATTTTATTTTTGGTCCACCGTAATACATATTTAACGTTTATAGAAAGTTCACTTGCCTGGTCCAGCAATAGCTGCTACCATGTCCAATAAAAGATGCACCTGCCTTGGTGACAGAAACAGATGTACAGAGTCTATTTGTCCATCCACATCCAACTAAAAAAAAAAGAAAAAAATTAAAGAAAAATTCCTTAAGTGTTCTTGAAAAAGTCTTGCATCAACTATTTTGATAATAGATTTTGATGCTGTAAAGGATACAGCCATTCCAACAGTATCTTCATCCTCTACACAACAACAGCTAGAAATGTAATTCTATATTGCTTCCAGTCTATAGCCTGGCAGGATAAAAGCAGGTGTGTCACTGACAATTTATTAGCTTAAAACAAATACACAATCACCTAACAGGAAAATTCAAGAATACCATTAACCTGCTAGTTGTTTTGCGTCTTTAATAATTCCAGGAATAATCAACAATGTGAAGTTACTATTATGTACTAATTATAAAATACTTAAGTCAGCACCTTCTGAAGTAGACCTTAAAAACTGTAAAGGTTCTCTTCAGGACTTTTCTTTAGTATACAGATGAATAAACTCACATACTTTCTTCATAAAGAGTGGGATCTTTATAGAAGTCTAATTGGTTTGACATGGCACACAACAAAGCAAGTCACTTATCTTTTGAGAGCAGCTCAAGCTAAATTTATCTTAAGGACTTGCATAGATTTATTTTTCAATTCTAGAATCCTGTACGCCCAGACGTTGGTCCATTCATGATTATTACCCACTGTATTGCTTGTTGGTGGCAAGGCGTTGGCAGTAGGGTATGCGGCAGGGACAACCTCTGTGTTAAGAGCTCAGGGTCTGCACCATGCTGGGCAGAGCAGGTTCCAGCCAGCCCTGTAATGGACCCACCTCATGACACAGCCGAGCCCGTCAGCAAATCCGGTCGTGCCTCTTTGAAAACATATTTAAGAAAGGGCAAAATGCTGTGCGGGCAGTGAGGAAAAAATAGCAAGAGAAACAATCCTGCAAACACCAAGGTCAGGGAAGAAGGAGGGGGAGAAGGTACTCCAGGTGCCAGAGCACATATTCCCACTCTGCAGCAGGTAGATGTGCCCTGAAGGAAGCTGTAGTCTGTGGAGAGCCCACAGAGGAGCAGGCTCCTGGCAGGTGCTGCAGCCCATGGAGGGGAGCCCACATAGCAGCAGGTTCTCCTCTCAGGAACTGCGGTTCATGGAGGACCCATGTGGGAGCAGGCTTATCCTGCTGGACTCTAGCCCATCGAGACAACCCACACAGAACCAGTTTGTGAAGGACTGCAGCCCAAGGGATCCACACTGGAGTAGGGAAAAAGCGCGAGGAGGAAGGAGCAGCAGAGAGGAACTGTTATGAATGGCGACCCCTCAACTCCCCATCCCCCTGCACTGCTCAGGGTGCTGAGGAGGCAGAGGAGTAGGGAATGAAGAAGGTAAGTTGAGCCTGGGAAGAAAAATGGGTGAAGGGAAGGTGTTTTAGTTTGCTTCTCATCATCCAACTCCATTCTAATTGGCAATAAATTCAATTAATTTTCCCCAAGTTCAGTCTGTTGCGCCCGTGACTATAACTGCTAAGTGGTCTCCCTGTCTATCTCAATCTGTGAGCTTTTTCATCACATTCTCTGCCCCTCTCCTGTTGAGGAGTGTGAGTGAGAGCAGCTGGATGGGTGTATGGCAGCCAGTCAAGGTCAACCCACTACACTTTTTTTTTTTTAAAAAATAAGGCATGCAGTGGAATGCATTTATATGAAAATATACTTTTAGTCATAAAGACCTTAAGGGAATATTTACCTAAGCAGGGAAAATAAACTGATCGATTAGTTTTGTATACTGTTTCCTTTTATTTTTTCCATCCTTTGGGAAGAGTTGAAAGAAACTGAAATTATTGAAGTGTGTCACACTTGATATGAACTTATACAGTATATTTTGTAATTTACATGCTTGAAACGCCTATTTTAATCAAAGGTGTTCTAACATAATTCAGTTTCCAAGGTAAAAAAAAGTTAACCTTGACTAAGAAATATACTGTATCTATGGTCTTTCCAAAAATCAGGTCCTTCTTTAATTTTGTCAAGCAACATTACATCCATTCACTAGTTCAGATGTTGCTGTTATTTAACACACCAACAGTGTTTTGTTTGTACTCAAGCCCAACTTGCAGAGACCACTGCTCTGCATTCTGTTATACTGATCTTCTCATATAAAACAAAAATTACTCTCAACTCTGCCCTTGATGGTTTTTCTTCTGGCTACCTTAAAATACCTCTAAAAGTGCAAAATTTTTGATCTTTAGAAACATCTGGACATCAGTTAATATAAAAGTGTTAACTGCATAACTATTCATACTTTTGAAACAGCCAGTATTTTTCCATTTCACACCAAACAAAACAAGTTATTTCACTTTTCAAGGACTTTATAACTTTTCTTGTTTATTCAGTTAACGAAAGATTGACTAGACATTGCTGGACATAATAAACTTTTCTACTGTAGTAGAAACTTTCTGCTTTCTGTAAAATACAGTGCACTACACAAGACAGGTTAGTAGCCAATTTTAAAAGTGGAGACAAGGAATACATTTACAAAACTTTACTTATATACTTACACTTTTTTTTAACAAAAAAAAAAAGGCTTTATTTCCAACTGCTTTGCTTCCTGTCTCTTTATGTAAAAGTCAAATAACATATTATTTTAACTAGTGGCATTTAAATATGGCATTATTATTTGATTTGCTATAAATTTTAATATAAAAATTCAAAAGTAGAAATGTTCACGTTAGTTTTATAATGTTGCAACCTAATTAATCATTTAAGGTTTACTTGTAATTGTTGAAGTAAATTACACCCTTTTAAAACCAAAATGATTTTAATCAACCAGTTAAACATTCCACACATACATAGGCAAAGTCAGTCATAGTGCAAGAAGAAAAAAGTATAAATGAATAGTAGCAGTTGTTTTGTTTTCACGAAACTCCTTTCTCAGGAGTTACTTCAATACATAAATTCAGTCTTTCTAACATACAGAATTCTCCATTAACAGATTTCAGTGTGCCATTGACTTGTCTTCTGGCCACTGTAAAGATGTCTCATTAGACATATATATCGGTTCTGAATGCAGAGAATCTTAAACAAAACTAAGGGGATTCTGGCCCCTTGAGAATCTCACCATCTTTTGTATGCTGTAGAAAAAATAAAACCCTACATAACTATTAATTTAGTTAAAGACCAGGAAAGCATGACTAACCTTAGCTCCAGGAAGTACTTCATTTTGCTTTAATGTTAGGCTCAAATCCATCCTACCAAGCAGCTTACTGATCTGTACAGGGTCAGACGGAGTGATTTCTGGCAAGTTTCTTGTTAATTGCGGATGTGGCTCATAAGTAATTTTTGGATTCCAGCTAGGTGAAAGCTTTGGTTCAGTTGCCTTAAAATGTTACAGAGAAAGGAATGAGTGTATTCCATTTATCAGCAAAAAAAAAAAACCAAAACCCAAACAAACAAAACCACAAAAAAACCCACCCCCAAAAACCCACAAAACCAGGAACAATAACCCAAGCATTTTAAATATTACACAAATGATCATTTTACACAAATAAAAATTTGACAATGGCATCAAAAACATGCATTGATAACTGTTAAAGAAATAAGGCATGTAAAATGTGAAACATTTTGTGAAAAAAGTGGAGCAAGTTTCCACAGAATAGTGAACTGTAGGACTTCTACACATTAAAGTTGCAACCAGATTCCAGTACAATAAATACTAAATTTTCCTCAGTCCTAAAGTCTCTGTTTCGTTCCCCCTCCTCAAGATCAACAAGAAGCGATTATGAAATTTATCGAACACAGATTCAAGTAAAAGTTCAACTCCTACATCCTTCAAAATGAATCTGAGTGTAACAATATATTCTATCCTTCATCAATTTATATTCTTATATAATGTATTTAATTTTACCAGCTGTGTAGCTGAACACACTGGGGAGGACTTTGCTGATGCAGGAAACTCATCCCAGAAGAAAGAGACACCTGAGAGCTGCAGTAACTTGTGAGCAAAAGCTGTGGGCTGATGTACATTAATTCCAGAGCACTCATCTGCAGTTTCATCACAGTACATAGTTCTGGGAGACAAAAGCAAGGAAATAAAGATGGCAGGTGCATGTAAATTATTACCTTTGTTGTGCCATTTAGCTTCTAAATTGGTACATGTTCTCTCCATACTATTTACAATGCCATTGACTGTCCTGAAAGGAGAAACCACCACTCTCTGGGAATGGGTGGAAATCTTAAATTTTCTACAGGACAGCACAGGACAATTGTGACAAGCTTCCAGTGTGAACATATCCTAGTGTATTATCCCTGTACTTATGTCTAATTTGACCACAAAGTGAAGGAGTCTGCCCAACACTTCTATACATACGTTTCCATTAGGACACACACAATTCTCACTTCAGAAACTGAATTTTCTTAGACTCTGCGATCTAATACTTTTCTGTTATCCAAAAGTACTACTTGAAAGTAACATTCTGTGTCACGATGAAAGTTGAAAATTGAGAGAATAGGCTTCAATCCTGCAAAATTTCTGTGAAGTTAAATTTCTTACATTGTAATACTCAGGGACAGCATAAACAGTAAATTCTTAAAAAGATGCAAGTCTCCACATAACAGAATTTACAGTGGAAAAATACACCCATCTTTCCATAAATAGAATGTATTAAACATCAAAACAACACGCTATTTAAGTTTGTTTCAATCTAGTTTTTAAAGTACAGAAAAGGATGTTTGTTCTAGGAAGGACTTCCATAAGAAAAATAATTACAGTTTTACTCACATCTCTCCTGAATTGAACATAACCTGAAGTTCCTAAGTGTTTAAAACTAACTACATTTCATCAGCATTTCTCAGAAAGAATCCGTTTTATTTGGTAATGATTTTAATACTTTGCAAGAAAGTATGATTACACTATCCCATAGGTCAAAAAAAAAATACTTTAAGGACATGTACAGTATTCAAGCTCAAAGTAATTGAGGAATACATCTGGGCTCTTCTGAAAGCTAATAGAGGACCTAAAATCTTCAAGTTTACTTTTTTTCAGGACTTCACCTTTCTTTCTGACAATATTTAATGTGTCTTCAATATACAAGAGGAAGCATTAAAATATTAAAAAAGGCAAGAGATGGCCTGATCTGCCAATAATATCCATTGACTGTTGAACATCTGAGAAATGGTACTCATGAATTGTGGAAGTGGTCATTAACTTATCTTTGGAAAATGGAGAAATCTTCTAAATTGATGGTTAAACATCTTTAGCTTAAACACCTTAAGTGGAAGTTGAGTGGAAAAAATGCTCACTGGCATTACAAAACAGGTGCTCAAGAGCTAGTGTCTAATTGTATACTAAGAATGTGTGTGCATCGGTAGAATATATTGTACAGGAAATGGCAAAAAGTGCCTTAGGAAATACAGATTTTTTTAAAAAAAAAAATCTCTTTACCTTTCAATTCTGATTTCAAGTGCAGTTCCACTTTTAGAGTTTTCCGGCACATGTTCTATTCGCAAAACAGTATCTAAAAAGGTAACTTTTACTCTTCTTAGAACTTAAATGAGAAAACAAAAAGATACCATGCAGGCATTTAAGTCAAGTTACTTAACAATGACTTTTATAACCAATTTAAAACGGTCTTTCATTTTGTCTAAGTTCTCAAAATTTATTTCAGTGGAAATAATTAAGTTTAATAATGTAACAAGATATCAAGTGACAATATAAACTCCTATTAAATGCCTAATATGTCCATCCATACCATGCAATGAACATTTAATGCACAGATATTTGAGCAAGTGGCAACTCAAACCAAGTTCTTCTATGGCGCAGCGTGGATGATCCTCAAAGAAAATACCTGCTTCATTGTGCACCACATCTGAGTTCCTAAACATTGCTATAGCACCATGCTACTTTGGCTGAATACTTCTATTTCTAGATCTGACTCTAAACATTTCCCTTAGCTCACACATTTCAGCACTAGGTTCTCTACCATGTAATGTGGTCACAAGCCCTTAGTTTCTTCCACTTAAAAAAGAAAAAAAAAAGTCACCACCAATAAAAAACAGAGTTTCTAAAGTAACTTCTAACAACATGCTGTTATTATTGAGACACCTATGTCATACAGGTCAGCCTGGTGAAAAATAGCTGAAAAACCATTCTCTGTTTCTCCCTCAACAGCATCACCACTAACAATCTAAGAACTAAACTGGCACCTCCAGAATTAAGGCATCTCACCAGTCACTCAAGCACAGATTTACCTAGATTTGTTCTGGTGTAAACAAATAACAATCTGCCCTGAAGTAGGGTTCATTCTGTCCACTGAGGGAAGCATACACATATTTCAGTAAGTAAATGGGCTTTTCCCCTGTTTGGAAACAGGATTATTTGTCCTGTCTTCCTGTTTAAATTTTACAGGTAGTGCTAACAAGTGAAAATTTGTGAGAAAAGTTATGGCAAATGAGATGTCATTTTGTAAAACTGAGACACAACAAACTGATTTAATCTGAGATGTTCATTCAGATCTCAATAATTAATTCATACCTGTTTCAATAGTTTCTGCAAATTTCTCAAGTCCTTCAAAAGGCTGGGACCCTTCTCCTTGTTCATCTGTCAATTTTTGGCTAAGACACTCTTTTGCAAGCTGCATACTACTGGTCATAAAACTTGACCAATACATAGGCTCAGACCCCGATGCTGTGGAGTAAGAGAAGCCTTAATAAATTTGACTGTGAATATTTTGAAACAATAAAGACAAAACAAAATAATACATTTGGCACATCCAGAAAAGAGTTTCAACAGCTTAGTAAGAAGCTATACTTAAAAACAAATCTAGTTACAATCTCTCGTTATATACTTTACTAATTTAAAATTATTTTAATCTATTTAGATTGCATTGGTAAGATTCTGGTATTTGAAAACTCAATATAAACAAGAAGAAACCAGGATTTAGTGCAACCAATCTTCAGCACTGGTTTAAGTGAATAATTTCTTGAGTGCTTTCATAATATTGGTATGATCTTGCAGGCATAATTGGTAAAATGAAATCAAGGAAATGACTCTTCTTTTCTAAAGAATTATTTTAAGGTTTCTTCTTCCATTTGAAACATATCCTAGATGGGGAAAGACTAAACAAGGTTTAAGATGTTATCTTAACATATTAGAACACGTTTTAAATGTCTAACACAGACCTGACGTAAGTAAAACACAATAAAATCAGAGAGCATAGCACGTATTAACCTCAGGAAGTTTTTTAGCAGCCAGATTAACTTGACAGTGCATTCCTATCAGCTAATGCCAAGCCCACTGTGAGCAAATACTATAAAACTAGATTAGAAAAGTTAATCCAATTCAACTATAACACTGTAGTATAGGCAAGAAAAAGTAAAACTAGCACAAATACAAACACGTTAAACAGGCAAAACATTTCAGTTTACCATTCAGGTCTGGAAACATCCATGTGGCTATAAAAGTGTGACAAAACCAGCATCGTGGGCTTTTTGTACTATATTATAAAGCCCTGTGCATCAGAGAACTAAACGGATGCAAGTCAATAAATAAAGCTTCCTCCTAATACTACCATTCTTTCAAAGCAACAATCTTACATCAGAAAGTAAGATAGCTCAAAATTTAGTTCCAGTTAAACAAGTAAGAACAAAATGCAGAGTATATACAAGCAAGTTACTTAAGGTAACTTGCAAAAGATGGAAAATAGGGTTTATTAATTTTTTTTTCTCTTCTTCATGATGTATTTAAAGAAATATTTTCTTCCATCTTCTCTACACTATAAAAAGGAAAACAAATCAAAATCCTTCAGATGTTTATTCAATATTTTCCACAAAATAAAAATGCACTATATGTCCCACACACGCTATAACAATACATCTTAACAGAATTCACAGAGGTTTGATAGCGAAAATTTATCACCAGGACAGCCTAAACTAGATCAGCTAGATTCATATGGATACAGACAAGCTAGAAGAGCTCAGGCAATCCTCTAAGCATTATAATCACAGAATCACCAGGGTTGGAAGGGACCTCTAGAGATTACCTAGTCCAACCCCCCTGCCAGAGCAGGGTCACCCAGAGCAGGTTGCACAGGATGGCATCCAGGCGGGTTTGGAATGTCTCCAGAGTCGGAGACTCTACCACCTCTCTGGGCAGACCGTTCCAGTGCTCTGCCACCCTCAAAGGAAAGAAGTTCCTCCTCATGTTCAGATGGAACTTCCCACATTCAAGTTTGTGCCCATTACCTCTTGTCCTGTCACTGGGCACTACTGCAAAAAGACTGGAGCCATCCTCCTGGCACCCTCCCTTTAAGTATTTATAAGCACTGATAAGATCCTCTCTGAGACTTCTCTTCTCCAGACTAAAAAGACCCAAGTCCCTCAGCCTTTCCTCATAAGAAAGATGTTCCAGTCCCCTAACCATCTTCATAGCCCTTTGATGTGCCCTCTCCAGCAGTTCCCTGTCCTTCTTGAACAGGGGAGCCCAGAACTGGACACAGTACTCCAGATGCGGTCTCACCAGGGCAGAGTAAAGGGGGAGGATAACCTCCTGTGACCTGCTTGCCACACACCTCTTGATGCACCCCAGGATACCATTGGCCTTCTTGGCCCCAAGGGCACATTGCTGGCTCACAGTCAGCCTGTTGTCCGCCAGGACTCCCAGGTCCCTTTCCACAGAGCTGCTTTCCAGCAGGTCAACCCCTAACCGGTACTGGTGCATGGGGTTATTCCTCCCTAGGTGCAGGACCCTACGCTTGCCTTTGTTGAACTTCATGAGGTTTCTCTCTGCTCAACTCTCCGGCCTGTCCAGGTCACGCTGAATGGCAGCATACCCTTCTGGTGTGTCAGCCACCCTTCCCAGTTTTGTGTCCTCAGCAAACTTGCTGATGGTGCACTCTATCCCTTCATCCAGGTCATTGATGAATATGTTGAATGGGACTAGACCCAGTACTGACCCCTGGGGAACACCAGGGAACTATCAAAGATAGTAAGTATTTAGAGTACTTAAGATTCATTATTTCAGACTGTGATAGCAATTAAAATGTATTAGTTGTTCTCCAGATATACAAGAAGATGCATCCTTTACCCTAAAGTTGCCAAAGAAAGCCAGAACCTCAGTGAAACCCACCTCCCGTAGTCTGACACTATTGTGTTATCCTACTACCACCTAACAGGCAGCCACTAATGCTGACTAACAGCACTTGGCATAAAACATCCAAAAACCCTAGCTAACAAACTTGTTTCTACATAGTATTACTTTCATTTCAGTATGTCTGAAACAGTTTGGAAGAACAGATAGGACAGTAGGAACATTATAACCATTTTGAGTTACTTAACAGAACAACAACCAAAGTGAGAAACACTTGACAACCAATTGATAAAAACACCTGACAGTTTCTTTTTTTTACTGTATTCTCTGTCATTAATGTATGCAAATTAAATGGCACTTTAAATAAGGCTAAGAACTGACTAAAGCAAGTGTAGCCTTTTGCCTCTGAAAAACTGTAAAGAACCTCCTTTTCGAAAATTAAAAAAATAAGCCTACCAAGCCTTGGTCTTGGCCTGAAGACCATCTCTAATCCTTTTATTTCTAATGCACAGTTATCTTGTAGCAACGACCCCCATGGAACAGATAAAGAAATTGATTGGATAAATCCATCTGTGACTTCCAGAGGTGCGTCTGCAGACTCCAGGATCTCATTAAGACACTAGAAAAATAGAATAAAATTAAAATAATAATAATTTTTAAAAAAAATCACATCCATAATTTTGCATATAACAAATAAACCAAATTGAGGCTATCAGAAAATTCATTATACTCAGAAAGACAATAAACTGGCCACTTTCAAGTATTTTGATTCCATCATAATTTGTTTCACAAAATTAATTAGCTTTCAGCATAACATAGATTTCTCAGTGGTAGCAGTATTTTTGCACTACACCAAAAAAATTCTGCTATCTTACTGTTACAAATACTACAGTACTGACTCGGGTTAATCTGTTCTTTCTCCAGCAATACTTGAAGAAAGTTGAAAACAGGTCGACAGTAAAAATGCAAAAAGTACCTGGTTTCTGTGGCAAGAGTATTTCACTAGCATGTAATTTCAATGTAATGTTCATTTTACATTTCTCTGTGACACTGGAAAAACAGAACCAAATAATCATCTCTTGCTGTATAACATACTTGCCATTTCTAAATCATATTTTAATCTGTTCAGTGTTCAACACTAATTTAAAAATTGAAGCTTAGTGGGCAGACCAATACTCTGCAGAAACCATTCAGTTAATCCAGTCCTTTACAGTGACATTATAAGCAAAACCACAATTAAGATGCCCCCAGTATCATACAGAGTAAGCGAAACTGATGAGAAAAACAGAGTATCAGGTCTGAAGAAGTAACTTAGAATTTTTACATTTTCCACAATCCTCAGAAAAGACTCACTTGTTGCACTATGTAGCTTTCATTATATCCATGCAGATGAAACACATCCTTCGCATTTATGTTTAAAAAAAAAAATGCAAATCCCTGTTTGTGCCCTGATTGGAAAATTTAGTTAAAATTGAAATTACTGAACAAGAACTATCTAGGCTGCTTTAATAAAATAAAAAAAAATATCTAAATCACATACCAAATCTGGTGACTTTCTATAAACAAGACCCTACTAAAGACTGTGGTTGCAATATTAGGACATAATTTTCAACTGGCAAAAAAAGTGTGCTTTTGACCTTCCTGTGTTGAACAGGACCACTGATTTTAGCTGAGAAAAATGCATAAATTAAACATCAAAAGTTTTTTTAAAAAATAAGGATTTAAAATTTGCTTTCCATTTTAATTAGATTTAAAATGTTGTTCTAATTATATAGACTAATTTAAAAATAAAAATGAACAAAAAAAGATTTTGGAAAATTGTATTTTTCATTCTTGTGTCTCTAGGTGCAATTTTCCCATCACGTTAACTTGTTGCTCTGCTTATTCTCTCAGTAACTTTGCTTTTAGAATTTTGTTTGCTTGCTTTTCTAGCTTCTGTTCCAAAGTCCACTTAAGCAGCAGAAAAAGACACTAACTTTAAAGAAACAGAACCTGAAACAGTTCTATCAGGAATTTATTTAAGAGTGAAAAATCAGCTAAGATTCAGTGACATTAAAACTTACTTTGAACTAAATATAAGAATTATAGATGTGGTAATGGCATAAGATAAGGCAAAAATAATTATTTGGCATGGAAACTATATTTAAAAGTATCACAGATTCATTTAAATCACTTGAACCTTTACAAAATAATTTGCTATAGCAGGAACTAAGCTAATTACAATATTTTGAATAAATCTGACTCGGATGTCTTTTCTTGCTACCAATGTACATGGCAATTAAAATGAGTATTTTAGTACATTCCTTATTATTTTGAAAAAAAAAAACCAAACAACCAACCAACAAACAAACAAACCCACCTACAAGTATTCTTATAGCTAAATTACTTCATAAACAAGCCAGTTGTTCCTAGGCAGAAGCAATTACAGCACTCCAAGGACTTGTTCCCATGTTATTGACTGAAAGTCTCCAGCTGGAAATCACCCTAACACTAGTAGCAGAAGTACTATTCAATGTATATTAAAATTCAACCACAAACATCATGAGCTACATTTTGATTTTTCTAAGCATCCCACGTCCCAAGAGGCAAAGAGGTTACACTAATAGCCCCAGGTACTCCTACGTATCTCTACAATCTATAAACACATACAGTGTTGGCTAAAATATCTACAATGTTAAGATGAACAGAAGAACCCACAAAAATGTATAAGATAATATGTAAAACTACAGCCATCCTGGTGATTCATATAGAACAAGCTTACAATGACTAGAGGGGAAAAAAAAGCTGTAGTACTTCCGCGACATCTGTTTTTGCAATCTGTCATACATGAGACAGTCACGTGCAGAGAACCTCAAACATGTCATTGTTTACAAGCCAAAAAGAAAAATGCTGATCTACAAATGGAGAAGATAATCTAAGCATTATTGTATATATATTTAATCACTGTGTATACATAACTAATCGTAATCGTTCATTTAGTCCTAGTCCCTAACTGCTGCTGTTTCAAAGTATTTACATTTTAAATAATGTCACTTTGACTCGTGAAGAGTGCTGCGATACCCACTAGAGGGCATAATAACTCAATTAGAGCGAGAGAGCCTCACTGCCTACCACAGAAAACAAGCTGCAGACACAGCCAGAAAAGAAAACAAACAAGCAAACAACAAAAAAAACCACAATAAAACACTGCTAATATGGGGCATTTTTGCAAACGTCTGTCTCCTGCCACTCTCAAACATATTTTCACACAAACAACTGGAAAAGCATTATTTGAAAGCATCACATATTCACAAGTATTATAAATGTGCCCAGCATGGCGTAATACCAGAACACAGTATAGCAAAAATGTGTTTTGAAAGTACTCCGTAAAGCAATAAGCCTGTGTATCTAGTTCATCATCTGTGCTACCCTGGAAGTCAGTGACTGACGCACAGCAGTGCTTAAGGCTCCTCATGACAGTCACTTGACTGGCAGGTAGAATTCAGTAACATTGGTAATTAACCCCAGAGACTTTACAAAATATTACACACAGGGACACAGACCTTTGGATGACTACAGTAGGCTGGAAGCATGCGTAAGTGTGTGTGTACAGACACATACACATATATATAAAAACATACACGCCAGGACTGAAAAAAAGCTTTAGCTGGTTCAAAGCACGACAGCCCATCTGCTCAGCAAACTCCAGCTAAAAAGAGCTTTCCATTTGTCAACAAGTACTTTCACCACTGCAAGACTAGGGGGCAATTTTTAGAGATCTACAGGGACTAAGCTCAGCATAGCTCTGTCAGTAAGAGCCAAGATGCCTCCAAGATGAAGACACAGCACAGATGGAACAGGGATCACTTATGTTTTTATCATCCCTAGTAGTAGTCAGTAAACGTGCTCCTCAGTATCTACAGCAGCAATTTCTAGTAGTTTGGGCTATGCTAGCTCCTTCCCCCTGAAATATCAGCAGCTATTGCCTTCTTTTAGTTTTTGTTTCCTTTCTCATAACTGAAAATAACGAAACCAAAGTGTGGCTAGAAAAACATATCTGTAATAAATGCCCAGATTTTTTTTATTTTGTTTATTTGTGGTTTTTTTTTTTTTAAATGCTAGCGTATCAGAGTTCCATGGACGAAATGCTAATTACGGCTGTAACTTTTTACATAAAGGGGGCTGGGTACTGAAAATGAAGTGGGTGGCAGCCGGGGGCAGGGAATCAGCTGGTCCCTCAGACGCAGCAGGAGCCGAGGGGGGGAAGCGCCGGCATCTCTTACCCACTTATCCAGAGGGACCTGCGTCAAGGAGCCGGTGCCCTGGTAGAGATCCAGGCTGAGCTGCTCCAGGCTGAGCTTCTCCTGCAAGAAGTGGCCCAGGTACCTCTGCAGCAGGTACCTGCAGGCCCTCTTTTTGATGGACTCCGAGAAAGGCCACGGCATGGCGGCTGCGCGCCGGGGGCCGCAGGGCCAGGCGGCGAGCCGGGGCCGGGGCCGGCCCCTCCGGCGGGCGGACAGAGGGGGGGGGG
>VYXH01002593.1:280704-309489 GCA_013397275.1 Burhinus bistriatus
CCCCCACGCCCGGCAGGCGGCCCCGCCCCGGCTGCCGCCCACTGCGCAGCCGCCGCCGCCCGCGCCGTCGCCCGGCAACGGGCCGCGTCCCCGGCGCAGACCGTGGCGATGGCGGCGGGACCGGCGCGCAGCCTCCGGGTCTTCCTCAACCACCTCGACTCCTACTGCGGCCGCAGCATCGGCGAGGTGACGGCGGGGGCCGGCCATGAGGCTCCGCCGCCCTCCCGCCTGCCCCAGCCCGTCGCGGGGAGTGCCCGCCTGGCCCGCGGCCGGGAGCCGTGGCTGGCCTCCGGGGAGTTCGGCCGGGCGGGCGGGAAGCCAGCCGGGTACCTGGGGTCACCCAGCTGAGGAGGGGGACTGGGGGCTAGAAGGGGTTAAGGTAGGAAGGAGAAAGAAAATGGGAGTTAGGAGCAGGAGGGGTGGATAGAGCAGGTGGGGTGACCTGAGGTAACAGCTGGTCACCATGGAGGGAGAGAATGTCTCTGAGGTGACGCCGGCCTCAGAGGAGCCAGGCCCCAGAGAAGAGGCGTCTAGGGCCTGGTCAACACCTTTGAGTTTGAGGCGTAGGAGACAAGTCAAGACAAAACATTACAGCTGAGGTTGAGAAGTCCCTAACGTTTTCCTGTTCAGTGGAAATCTGTGTTCTGAGCTACATCACCTACAACAGGATCAGGGCTAGTCAACAGTGTTGCGTTCTTCCCAGGACCATGAGAACCTGTCTAGGATTCAACATGTATTTGCATACAAACGCGAGTCTTGTGTATTGCAGTATTTATCCAGATGTGTTGTTGGGGCATCGCTTGAAAGCGTAGAAGAAGAGGAGGAGGAAGATGAAAATAATTCAGCTGCTGAAGTTTCTAGTGGGCCAAAGGAGGGAGTCTACCAAGTAGTGGGTACCCTTTCCAAACCAGACAGTACTAAACCACCTTTTGCAGAGGAAACATATGCAGTAAGTGTCTTATTTCAGGTTGCTGTTAGACAACGTTACAAATATTGCAAGTCATGTAAAATGACCTGCATTAATAAAATGGCCTTTTGTTGCTGCTGGAAGCCGTATGCATATATTTTATTCCTTCTGCTTCCTGCACACTGTTGTCTTCTCCCTGCTAGATCTGATACAGCAAATAGAATTCAGACTCAAAATAGATTTTTTTTTTTAAAAAAGTAGTTACAGACAAGATGACAATGATCCACAGGTCTGCTTTCTTTTCTCCTCAAAACACATACCTCAAGTATCCCTCTTGTCTCCTCTGTGTCTTTGTCACCGTATATAAAGGTAGCAGTGCTGGAATCAAACTTAGTGTCCCCCTTCTTAACTGTCACTGAAATCACAGCTTTCACAAGCAGCTAATTGTTCTGAATACCTACGTATTTGTATACAGATATGTCCAGAGTTTAGTTAACTAAAGGAGGCTTGCTTTTAGGAATGCAATTGCTTATTGCTTGATTTAGTTTTCTGAAACTAAAATTGCCTCTGTCTAAAACTGCTTATCCAGAATCTCTTCAAACATTTGAAAATTTTGATTTAAACGTCTATACAGCTAAGCTGTTCAATCAGAAAATTATGGCTGGCAGTATTTAATCTTAATCACTGCTCTTGCCCAAAGTACTTGTTGGACTTGCTCAAGTGATGCAGATGATCTGCATTTAGCAAAAATTACATGATGTTATTTTGCAAGGAAATAGACTTTTTTTTTATGTCTTCTCCATTCTGCCAGTTGATCCTTGTTTAAAATACCTATAAACGTCATAGATATCTTTGATACTCACAATTGCACTGAAAATATGAATCCTAAAATGCCACTGAAAATTGTGCATCTTTTTGAACTATATTAATGCGTACTGTAAATTAGAAGTTTCAGCATTTAATTTACACTTCATCACCTTACTTGTATCTGACAGATAAAGTTTAATATTAGTCTTGTTCTAGCAGAATTATTCTAACATCCTAGTGTTCGAAAACTATGTTCCATCAGTAAGTTAAACTTTCAAAGAAAAGGAATTTTGGATTTTTTTTTCTTGTTTGTTTTTTTAAATGACAGATTCTAACTTTTTTCCCCCCAGGTCTCTTCTCGAGAAGAGCTCCTAAGTCACTTGCTTGAGTGTGAGATTGTTTTATATAATATCACTGAGGATGCAAATCAAATTGAGGAAGCAACATGGGCTGCTTCTGGTTAGTATATCTACTAACAGAACAGAAAATTGGTTGCTATACACCCATCAAAATTTACCGTAAATGTATAATGAAATTATCTGGGATTTATAGTTTACTGTAATATAAAACTGGGTTCCTTGATGGAGAAATGCTGCATGAATTGTTCAATTAATTAGCAAGGAACCATGGAATGCACTCTAGCATTCATAAGCTAGAGAAGCTGTCATGGAATGGTCCAACACTTTAAATGACATATCTGTGTAGGCAGTTATTTCCCTAAATAACTATCAACCATCATCTTATCTATTTGCATCGGGACGTGGGTAGAAGATTTGCTCCTGTGATATTCAGATAATGTTTCAATATTTTATATAATTATTTTAAATCTATTTTGACTTAAAAGTCTAATAAAAAAATACTAACAGTCTTTCTGAAACTTTCTCCTGATTGTTATATCCAAATTCTAATGGGCATCTGAAATCTTTTTATGGTGACAGTGCAATATTGTTCTTTATGTGATAGTTAAACTAAATTATGCCCAAACCACGACACCTGTTTATAGTATAAATACTTGGATACATCATAAGTTTTAGAGGACTCAAAAAAACATAACCCACATTTAATTATTTTGCTCTAAATTAAAATAAGGAAGCTTTAATTGGATTCTGTAGATTTTCTGTTTCAATCATGAAAAAACCCCACACTCTTATTTTCTTTCAGTACCTGAGCAATCAGTAAAGATGAGTCATTTCCTAGTATAGATTGCTGCTTTTTTTTTTTTCCTCCCCCATGATATATAGCTCTATGGAGATTATTTTGATTCCCAATAATTTGATTCTTTATTACCATTATTTGTCTATTTGTTTTCTTTCCTGATTCATTATCTTTATTTTATACCAACCCAAATAAAGAGCATTTCCTTAAAAATACGTATCACATAGAATGTTATGGCATAAATGTCTATACAGGACCTTTATAAAAGCAAAAATACAGTTTGAGTAATACAGTTGACAATAAATTATATCCTTTGCTTTCATTTAATAGCCCTACATCTAGAAATAGAGCATTTTGCAACACCAAAGTTATTCATCCTCATTTCAACAATAATGAGCTGGGCAAAAAGCAAACCCCCTGACTCTGTAAGTAATGGGGAAATATACATTTTTCTTCAACTGAACATTTCCTTTTAGTGGAAAATATTCATTAAATGAGATTAAAGAAAGTATTTCAGTATGTACTTCAACAATAGCTAATAAAGTTAGTGTCAGCAAGTGCGGTTTTTCTCATGATCCTTTCACCTTGAACCACTACTTACTGCCAAAATTGTTAGATTTATTTCACTGGACAGAGAAGTTTAGGCACTGGGCTACAATGATACAGGCTGACACCAGGGACTGCTTGGACAAGAGGCAAGACCTATGCTAACCACAATATGCACTGTCCTTCAGTCATAAAAAATCCCATATTTACTACATATTTAATGAAATATGCATTTAAATCAGTCTATAGACAGATAAATAGATACATCTTTATATCTATGTATGTTAAGTATTGTCAGGAACCATGTGGGACGCTTTGTAGTATGCTATTTCAATTCTTGAATTTACTCTTACAGAATTGTGCACGTTAATGTTATCTGTAACAGTTGTCAGAGTTTTTCAAGCATGTGTAATGTTATATATATTAAAAATCCACAGTTTTTTAAATATAAAAAGTAGTTAAATGTCTTTTGTGAAAATTGAAATTGAACTATTGCCATTTTCGAAATGTTAACCTCAAGTACCAGAATCAAAGTTTTAAGAATCTCAACTTAAAACAAAGTTAAAACAGATTTTTAAAATATTTTTAAAGAACTTTTTAACCATCTTGACCTTTAAAAATTGTTCTGTTTTACATGTATTACAGTCACATTTTTTTCCTTTGTAGGAAGATCCCAAGATTCCTTTTACTGATGAAGATTATCTCAGAAGAAAATCTCATCCTAACTTTATGGATCACATAAATGCTGAAAAACTTGTTCTCAAACTTGGGAAAACTGTATGTAAAGAACTTTTTTTTATAAAAATAGGTTGCTTGGTCTTCTTACTTACAGCATTATCTTAGTAACGGCAGATACCAACAATTTGAATAAATCTTAAGAGTATGTTATTCTCCTGATAAATATGGACAACATAATTATTAATACAATACAGAGAAGACTATACTGTTTTTTGAAACATAGGTGTCTGCATAATACAAATCCCACATTCTCTTTTTTTTTCCTTAGGTAGTGAGTAAATCATGCTTATCTCATTTAAAAAAATACGTTGTTTCATTGGTTGTGTCAGAGAAGATTAAATCTGAGGCCTGTGTGGGGAAAGACTTGAGGATGAAAGAAAAGGGATATTAGTGTAGTTTTAAAGAAAAGCAGCATCTTTACATATTAACAATCTATGTTAATATTATAGCTCATTTAAATACTTAGAAGATGTTCTGGCCACACCTAGCATGTTCCTGAATAGTTCATGCTCTTGGAGCAGAAGGCTTGTTGACTTTTACTCCACCCTGTAATTCACTTTAAAATCACCCCCATAGAGCTGACCCAGAATAATTAGAATAAACGTTATCAATCTATATGTATTTTAAAATAATTTCCTTCAGCTTTGTTTCTTTCAACCTGATTAAATTATTAATCTTACCAGAGAACAGACCATGCCTCTCTCTCTATTTAAGAGCTATTGTTAAATAAATACCAACAGTGGTTGAGATTGTGCTTCACAACTCAGGAAAACTGACGCTGTTGTCATTAGAGATGGAGTACTGTGGAGGTTAGGAAAGAGAACTGGAAGACAATGAAATACACTACATGATGAAGGTGTCATTTGGTCATTCTCTTTGTGTGTTAGCAGTCTCCCATAATAAATATAATTTAGGGTCCATTGCAGAAATTTATCTGGCTAATTATAGAGGGGGAAAAAACCTTTAGTCTGATTTGAGTATACACTTCTCATCTTATGCCCTGCTGAGAAAATAGCACTAGAAATTCTATTCTAACATTGGTTTAATAGTACAGAATGCCAGTAAAATTTGGTTTACAGCATGAAAAAAATCAGTGGTAAATTGTTCTTACTTTTACTGTGCTAACATGGAATTATTCTACAAGACTATGGAATAACTTTCATACTTGTGATGTCAGAAACGTGAAGCTTGCAACAGTGTCCACCACACCTCACAATAACTTCTGCCACCAGTAACACCCAGACGAACTATTGACTCCATTTGCCTGACTAGTCCAAAGCACTGAATCACTGCCTAACAAAGGTATTAATATAAATTAGCTTCTAAATGTTTGCCAGGCTGAATGTCTGTTGAGAAGACGGTAGAACAATATGTAGCAGTACATGATAAAGCAACTTGAATATTTTCAATATATACCTCTTGTAGGTGTTTCAAAAGGAGCCGTTTTCCTCCAGAACTCCAGGGGCAGCTTCAATGGGTATCATTGTCCCTGTATAGTTTCTGTCAGCGCTTTGGAACAGGAAGGCTCTGAAGCATTTGTTCTTCCCAGCAGATCAACATTAGCTTCCTGTGATGGCTGGAGATGTCTGGATTACAGTTCTTACTCATTCCTAAGTTCAGTGGCATCTGGGGAATGTGCCATCTGTGAAAGAAATAACAGTGTTACCACTCACCTGCAAAGAGCTCATCAGGAAACACTGAGATTGAGCAGCTGTGTCAGTCATGTAAAGATCTTGCACCTAAGAACAGAAGGGTTTCTTAGCCTTCGTATCTTTTCAGAGTGCAATTTAATGGCTGTTGTTGCTTAAAGCAAGATTTTACTCCTATGAGTTAGTGTATTTCCCACCTATATTTTGCTTAAAATTCAGCAAGAGTTGTGAGCTAGAAGTCTTTGCTTTTTACCACTAGCAATTTTTTACCTTTACCTTTGTGGCAGGGCATTTGGGCTGTGTAGCTTTTCTCACAGAGAAGTTGTTGACTCTGGGGTCCTGCCAAATTCAGAATCCGTGGAGAAGCATCTGCCTACCACGGACAGAGGAGCACTTCATCTCCCAGCTCTGTTCTCAGTGGCATCACAGTTTCTGAATCCATTAATTTAGACCTGTTTCCCGCTTCAAGCATTTTATTACAATCAATCAAACAAACAAACAAACGTAAAACAACCAAAGCCTGGAACTGATTATAATAGCTAGAATGTGACATCTAGTGGCTTTAATGAATATTACACAGGAACTTGAAGGTCTTTAGCCATGACTGAACGCGCTGTGTGTAACTTGAGCTTGCCTAATAATGGTCTTATTTTTAAAAGTAAGCATATCCAAGTCATCCCAAGTCGTATCTTCTCATATGTGTGACACATATAGGTATTTTTAGAGGACTTGAACCTTTTTCAGAGGTTTGTGTTTCAGTGAAGTGTAGCACTCAGTGCCAAACCGTGGTTTGTTGCCACCAGTGGCTACTACAAGGTAAATGGAAGAAAATCCTATGTGTTACATTCTTCTTAAGGGAGATGAGAAATAGCACCTCCTTTGCATTCACAAGAGGCAGGTTTTTCCTGCTGGGGGATGGAAATTCCAGCTTGTTTTCTCCTGGGGCATGTTTCCAGTCTTTCCAGAGCAATCCTGGGAGCTGCTGCTCTTAGGGTACAAAGAGTTTCTATCATGGTACTACCCAAGGAAGCTAAATGTGGGAGCTCTTATGCTACCTGTAATGTCTTCTAATTTTAATGTTTCTTGTGTTTACTAACAAGCTGTTGCATTCAACTGAGCTGAGACAGCTTTTATTACAAAGTTCTTTTGTAAGTGGATAGATAAAAACACATACACAGATACAATATACTGATTTTATAACGTCTTCCTTTTATATGATGCTTTGCTTATATAATCAAAGATTGTCTAACAGTGTTCTTAGTTTTATGTTTCTGCAATATTATAAAGATGACAACAAAAGATGCATTCTTTTTCCACAAAAAAAAAAGTAGATCCCAAATCTGGGCTTTTATTCCCTCTGCTGGTAAATGCAGGTTCTTTTATATAGTGTTATGTCAATATATGATGTCTAGGATCTTTACAACATGAGAATTATTTAACAATTTTGTTTTACCTTAAAAATTGCAAAGTCACTGGTCCTAATTTAAACGATTTTCTTGAAAGTTTTTCTCCTTAAGATAATATAAAAATCCTTTTTTTCTCTGTATAACCATCCTCAATGCTGATCCAAGCAGTAACTTTTTACATAAGCAGGCAGCCAGGACAGGCAAATTTATGACATTATGCAATAGTGGTCAGCAAAAAATATATGGGTTGATCGTGATGTGTGATTAGGAAAACGTTTCGATAGTTCATGGATTTTTATTTTTTTTTAAATTGCATATCAAAATGAAAGTAAAGCAATTGTATAATCATTGATCCAGCATTTCCCACTTCTTCATTTGCAGTACCATATTTTAATAAAAACTTTCTTGTTGATTTTACTTCACAGAACAAACATAAATTTTCAACTTATGTTGTTGCCTCAGGACATCAATATGGAGCTGGGGAAGGACTTTTGCACTACTTTTTTAAGGTAGACACCCGACTATTTTTGAAGGTTCATTTAATTTCTAGTGACAAACAACACTGGAATTGAATGCATTTTTAGTAGCTTTGGTATCATAAGCGTAATGCTTTTGTGAACAAACTGATTAATTGACACTTTGAAGTGTTTTAGGTACAGTGGAAATGTTTCCACTTTTTTGGCTCTATTTCTTTTTTTAGTTTTTTCCATAGGTTTTGAACAGTTTTTCCATATGTGCTTCACAGTGATAACATGTCTCAGTGGAATCAGGAAAAAAGTCTGTCTTCTCAACATTATATTCTCTTTTTTTCCCAAGCATTTCTTTTATTTGGGATACAAAATTAACATTTGTCAAGATCAAAGAATAGTCTTAAAAAAAAAAAAAAGTTTCTTGGGTTTTGTAGGCTGCCAGTCAGTATTTCTCAAGAATTGTTTCTTTTACTGAAGTTCCATTAATAATTCAAGAAATTGAACATTAAATCTTGCATATAGATTTGCCTAGTAAATAAATACTCCTTTTTTAGCTCTAGTTAAAAGTAAGCTTTTTCTGCTCACTTCTTCAACATTTGTATTTTCAGATAGGTTGGCTTAGTGAGACTCCTGCAATACCTGTTTTTGGAGATGGAAACAATTTTATTCCAACTATTCATGTTCTTGATTTAGCAGCGTAAGTAAAAAAAAATTTCCCCTGGACAATAATTGATACCAAGCTAGACAACAAATCCAAATCTACTAGAGAGTACTGAGGCTTTTAAATTGGGGTGGGTGGGTTTAAGAACACTCTTTGGCCCTTCTTACTAAGTCAGAGACTTCCATTTCTTTAGTACTAGATATGCCTTCTGAAAACCTTATCTAACTGTTGCACCGGTGCTATGCTTTTAAGAAATTACTAGCAGTGCTAGATCTAGAGCGTGATACCAGTTAACTGGCACAGAACTGGAAACGGATCATGGACTTTACAGCAGGCTAAATCAGTACCTTCTACAGATACCGCTTTTTATCCTTTGAACTTCTTTCCAAATAAAATATCTAGCTGTGCTTCTTTATTAAGGAAAATATATATGAAAATGCCATGCTCTGAAAAGTTCTGCAAGATTTTACAAACTCTTTGTACTGTTTCTGAAATGCATTTAACAATGAAAGCCCAGTGTGCTTCCCTAACTACCAGCCCTGACTGTACTTGCTATATTTCAGAGTATTACAAAATATAGCAGACCACAGGCCAAGGTCTCACTATATACTTGCAGTAGATGTATCTATGCATACTCTTCAAGAATTAATAAAGGTAAGAGATTTGATTTTTTTTCCCTCCAGCTATTTTTAAGGTTTTAAAAGCTATGCATTTTACTGAAGTACAAGTTCCTAGGTCTTCATGAATTATCTTGTGTAGTAAATGACAGGGAAAATTATTTTGAAATCCTCCAAGACTTCTGCCCTTTGAACAAAGTACATTACTTGGACCTGATTTTGCAGAAGAAGCTTTTGCAGTATTATCATTAGTTTAAGTAGAAATTTTACCTAAAATTTACTCAAGAAAGTTCTGGTGAATTGTTATGGGATTCACAGTACTGTAATTAGATCCTCGAAGTCTTTAAGATGTTTTTCGCTTCATTTTGTAAGAAGATATCTTGTTTTTCCCAGTATTTGGAAATTAAGCCTTGAAATAGTCTTGATGACACTGTTGAACTATACACTGATAGTGAGAGTCAACTAATACAATATAATAGGAAACTTGCTCATGTAGGTTGAGCAAATGTTATGTTAGGACCAAACATAACAATGCCATATTTTCGGTTGTGGCAAAATGTGTTTCATGGAACAGTGTGTTAGGCAGCTCACAAGAAGATGCAACCTTTGTTTTGGTTCAGGTAAATATATAGGGTCTCAATGAAAAGTCAATAGTTGAAGAGCCATTCTGTGTAAGTGACTATAATGCAATTAGTCAACATTCCTATGGAAGAAGCAAAGGTCAAAATAACTTTTGCAGCTATTGTCAACTATAGGAAAGAGCATTATATAAAAATGAACACAAAAGACATTAAAAAATACTAAGTCCTTAGAGGAGAAATGGAGAGGCTATTGAAACTTACATTATTAGCCATGTAAGGCCATTGCATACTACTTATTAAGAAAAGTTTGGGACAGAGAAAATGAAAATTAGCATCGTTAAACTGTAGGTTGAAGAGAACAAGATGTCAGACTTCAAAAAGTTATGGTTATGTCCATATGAAGAAAATAGAATAGAAAAGATCACGAAATCTGGCAGGATAAGTGAAAAAACACTTGAAGATCAACTCTCAGGAAAGACTTAAAATGAATATCCTTTTTTTAAACACTTAAAGAACAAAAACCCTGCCAGAAAATCTGTAAGGCAAATTGATGCTTATGGTATAAAAGGAGCACTTAGAGAAGACAAGGCCATAGCAGAGATGCTTTGCATTAGTAGGCATGGGTAAGAATTTGGAAGCATCTTAATGCTTCAGGATCTCTTTGTGGATAAGTTGTTTGAGGATCTGTAAAAAACTAAAGTAACTCTAGAAAAATATTACAAAACAAACTGCCAAAATGAACACTAAGAAACCACCAGAGTCTTAGGGTATTCGGTGAAGAGGTCTGAAATAGCTCAAGGATGAAATAACTCTGAATTGCTAATTCATGGATACAACCTGCTGTTTAGCACGGTCCTGGCACTTGAAGGCTGGAGGATGATAAATGTGATGCCAGTGTAAAAACAGAGGTTCCTGAATTGTTTTGGGAATTACAAGCCAATATGCCTAATATGGTTGGCTAATAACCAGGTACATTATTAGACATTATAATAAGTTAAATGCATTAAAGGACACCCAGATACATATGATCTATTTGGGAAGAGTCAATGTGACTTTTGTAAAATACCTTCCCAAGAAATACTTTCTAAAAAAGTGCTTTCAAATACTTTGGAAACCTCCTACAGTTCTTTAATGTGACCAGCAAACGTGAATAAGGGTGAAAAAGTTGATGCAGTCTACTTGAATTTGCCAAAGGCTTTCAAAGTACTTCCCCAAAAGCTATTGAGAAGCAGCTAGGCACCTTAAGAAAAGTGGTTGGGTCCTTTCATGGGTATGTGATTGTTTAGAAACGGGAAATATAGGGCAGGAGTAATGAACAGTTCTTGTAGAGACAGGAAGTTGCCAGTGGAGAGTGTTGCAGAGTATGCTGCGGAGAGCTCTCTCGGCAGGGAGCTGTACCAGCCCAGAGGAAGACTGGAATGGTACACGGGAGAGAAATACCTTGAGAGTTACTTAAATATGCAGCAGCTATTTCTAGTTTAGGAAGCCCCTGAGCTGAAAATAGTTGAAGATTAGAAGACCATCTGTTTTTCCCATTCTTACTTTCATTTAGGCATCTACTCATTGACATCGTTGGAGACAGAATGCTGGAATATATGTAGATTTAATCTGATACTCTGTATCAATTTTTGCGGGTTTATGGAATTTAGTGGGGTTTTAAATCTAAGGGCTGTAGGAATAACTAACAATTTCTGTCTAATGATGAAAATGTTATATGGAGAGTTATTGGTGGCATACCTGATTGTCTACAGAATCAAATACTTCAAGAATCTGAAGTGAAAGTGCTGGGCAATAAAATGAGTGTCCAAATAGATCTTAAGCAGTAGGAAGCTGTACATAGATTTAAGAGCTTCAGAACACTTTTCTGTGGTTTTGGGTTGTTTGTTTGTCGGTTGGTTTTTGTTTTTTTTATTGCAAGTACTAAAAAGGAATTACATAGCAAAACAAAGGTGTTCAGTACTAACAAACTTAATATACTGTTCTTTGTCTATTTCAAATCAGTATACTGATTTTTCAGGTATAGTGTAACATAAAATTTAAAGCACGTATTTTATCCACAGAAGTCTTGTTCAATTTTTTCTAAGAATCTGATTTGATAAGTATTTTTTGTTGTTTTTTTTTGTTTTGTTTTGTTTTCTTGATAGTGTATCAGTAAAAATGTTGGACCAGGAAAAATTGAGAAGATTCCAAAAGAAAATGCATTCCTGAGCAAAGAGTTAACAGTTAGTACTTTTTTCCTTTTATTACTTAAGGAAAGGATGTAAACTTAAGAGTATAATATCATGAAATATCCAATTTCTTTTTTATTTCACCAGAAAAATTTAACCCTAAAACATACCTAAAAATATATACAGTGAGTTTGAATTTAGAAAATAAATAAACTAAAATGTAATCATCATAGAACCGACTACTTTGAGGAGTTATAAGCAGTGAAGCACTGATGTCACAGTTGCACTGAGCACACTGGAGTACAAAACCTATACAAAATGATAAAAATAACAAAAAAAGTTAATAATGAGGTGCTACTAAGGCTGGTGAACACAGCATACATAAATTATGTTGTATTCATCTATTTATCTGGAATAAACTGTTCATATGAGAAATAAACAAATTACAACCCTGGTAGTTTTAAGATGGTATTTGATAAATTTATGAAAGAGGTTATTCTCTGCAATTATATGAAACCTTTGTATTGTACAGAATAATTGTTTAATGGTTCATGTTCTAATAGTTCACGGGAATATTCAAATACAAATACACAATGAAAATGTTTATATTTTTAAAAAGCTTAAAATGTCTGTTTTGCTTTGTGTGCAAACCTTCTTTCCCTATGCTTTAATTGTTTTTATTCTCACGCCTTCATTCTAGTCTCTAGTTGAAGCTAACAGCGTTCTTCTAACATACATAGCTTGTCTGTAAATAAATGTAGCTTTGCTCCCTCAGCAAATGCATTTGGACATGTTGTTTGTGAACCTGCGAATGAAATCTATGTTTCTGAAAGAGACTTTCAACATTAAGTGGGTTGCTCAGGCAGGACTGGTGGAGAACATTGAACAAATCGTCAAGGAATACAAGCAAAGTCGAGGATTAATGGTAATGGTTTGTTGTATACTATTTTAAAGGGCTCCTTTCTTTTTTTTCGCCAATAGAAATGGTTATATAAACACAAGCTTTAATTTCTTTAAGTACAAATACATGGAAGACTGATATAGGTGCAAAATAAGTGAACATAAAAACTGAAAATTAAATTGAAGAAGTTAAAAAAGAAGGAATATTAATTAAAACAATAATCATTAAGTTTTATTTCTTTTATGCCTAAAACAAAAATCCTGTAAATGCAAATAAGCTTCCTGATGGAGAAACTGCTGTTCTGAAACTAGTTTCTGTATGCAATATATGGCATTCCTGGTATATTTTGCTTCAAGAACACAATACATGTATCTTTTATTTAAGCTTTTTGTAATAGTCAGTAGTTAGGCAAGTATTTTGTGTCCTTCATTATATTTAGTGAGCTAGGATATTCAACTGCAATGTAGCTTCCATTTTACTCTGCTCTACTGTGTAACATAGTGAGCAACTTTACTGTTTCCAATCTCAGCTTAATATTTAGAACTTCTGTATTCAAATGTATAGGGAAGGTTATTGAAAGGTGCAGAAAAATGTTTGCATACATTCAAGTATTGATTGGTATGATAAAGCTGTTCATATGTCTAAATCTTGTTCAGACTTTGAACAAGAGATCAGGAGGTGTAAAACAAAATACAACTACTGTCGTTGGAGGTTGTTCATTAAATGTCCCTGTGTACCTCTGAAAGGATTATCAGATCTGTGTTTGGTTAAACTACTGCATCTGAGTACGTATGCATGTAGTTAAAAAAATTCAGTACTAAATACAGACATACCAAGTGGCAAGGAGAGGGAAGGCTAGCTAGACCTCTGTCCCTGTCACTATTCTATTAAATTTTCAGAGTTTGCACTGTCAGATTTACTAAAATAAGATAGGTAGGTAATGATGCATGATTTTGAGTTTGTTGCATAATATATTTAATAAGTGTATGTTGGAATCCTACTTACACTTACTCATCCACAGGCTAGGTAGGTGGAAATGAGAAATCACTAATATCTTAAAGATTGTGATGGATCTGAAATTTTTGAGGTCAAAATAACCATTGTGATGACAGCAACTCTGGCTCAGTTGGGAAATAGAGCTATTGCACATGTGTGGTAGAATATCTGCCACCTCATTCCAAAGTTCACTACACCCTATCTATGGGATTGTGTTTCATCTCTTTTGATCATTCAAACACTAACAGTGCCACTATAAGTTGGTCTGTGAGTCTACTAGATAGAAACATGCTTTTTAGCCAATGGTAAAGTTGTACATTTAATTTCAGTAACTGTGTTACTCAAAGCCTGTGGATGATATAGGAGATATTCAGCGAGAAATAAATAAATGAATAAAACTAAAATATATTTTCCGTTTTAATTATAATTGATATTTCCTATTAGTTATAGTAAAAGATTGTTCCTTTTGCATAAAAACATCTGTATTGTTTGAATGATGTTAATCTTTCTTTTTTTTCCAGCCTCTCAAACTTTGCATTCACGGTCCTCCTGGGGTTGGCAAATCTACCATTGCTGAAGAGCTCTGCAAACACTACAAGCTACACCACATTAAGATAAACAATGTGATTTCTGAAACAATAGCAAATCTGGTGTGTTGCTGTTTTCTAATATTGCTGCTATTTTAATTTCTGTAATTTTTAAAATGTTTGGCATCATTTAAAAATTAGTTATAATTCCATTGTTTTAGAAGGGAAATATCTTTTGAGATACTGATCACCTCTGGGGGATGCACTGAACTCTTTAGAGGCTGATGGTTGCTCAGTATCTCTCTGTCCAGGAGCATACATGAATTGAATTGTTGAGTTTATTTTTTCCTTTTATTGCATCTGTGTATAAAAGAAATTTGGCTATGGAATTTCTGAGCCTATTCATATTTCTGATCTTGTCTTCAGGAGAAAATTGTGGCGCCTAAAGAACTGGACTCTGACAGTGTGGGAGAAGAGGGAGAAGATGATGAAGAGGAGGCGGGTAAAAATGTAGAAGCAGCACAAGAGTTATTAGCTGGAATAAAAGAAAGCACAGAGCAAAATGCAGGTACCAAATACAAAGTGCTGAGATAGGATTTAGGTAACTAGTATAACCCTATGCAACTGGAAAATCAGGAAATAAATTTGTGCTTTAGAAATTCTATGTTCTGTTAAAAGCAAGAATCATGCCTTGTCCATTTGTATGTGCCTTATTTAAAAATCAAATACAATGTTTTACATTACACATTATATACCTTGTATATGAAAAGTTTTTTGTTTTTTGTTTTTGCTTTTTTTTAAATACTGTGGTGCTTTTTCAATTGTAGAAGTTCCATCTTTCTGGTTTTTTATACATTTAATATAATTCTTTTTACCCTCTAAGTTGATATATAAGTAACAGTGGTATACTCAGAACCATTAGATTCTTGGCAAGATGTTTTTAAAAACATCATGTTTTCTTCTCAGAACAGGGAGTGTAAATTATATAATATGAAGTAAAAAGTTAGGGAAGCACATCTTTAGCAAATTTGCAAAGAAGAACAGTATTCTAGCAAGAAAAAGAATTAGTGCACTGGTATATGAGGTTGTGGGGTTTTTTAAGTAACTTACACCTCATTTGGCCACCTCTAAAAAGTAAATAGTATTTACTGAAGCCTGTAAAGAATTTTAAAGTCTGCAGATTTAAAAAGGTCCATAAAAATTGCCATTACTGAAAAGTACTGATTATAGTCTACATATGAATAAAGTTTTTGACTTAGTGCTTAACATTTTCCATGCGGTATAAATTGATCCTCCTTAAAAAATGCATTCTATCAGTAAAGGTTTACCTGTTTTTGATCTTGTGTATCTGTAAAGCAATGAACTTGTAATGCACCCAGAAGCTTCAGTAATGAGATCTATGGCAGTATCTCTTCTGCATGCCTTGCTTTGTTGTTTAAAACATTAATGCCTTTTAAAATAGTAACATACTTTTATGAATACAATAATATATAAATATTTAAGACTTCTAAAAGCCAAAGCAAAATAAAGTAGGAAACTGGAGTCAATGGTTGCAAAAGGACAAAAATTCAGGTCAAACCAAGCTTTTTACTCCCACGTATTTGCTCAACAATGTAGGCCAAGTTAATAAACCACTTCCTATCTCAATCTATTAATCTGACAATGAAACCTATAAAGCCTATCTCATGTTTGTTTTGCAAGACTATCTTTAAGTCTTACAGTTAATTATAAATAGAAAATGATTGCTTTGTCACATTTTTTTCCTATAAATATTTCTTTGCTGCTTCTATTAAAATATGATTGCATTATTCTAAAAAAACTAACTTCATGTTTAGTATCCTTAAAGTTCTAATATTCATATCCTTGTAACCACAAATGTAATTTTATTTTATAGCTACACATTTATATTCCATAGATTGCTGACAACATGTAATATACAAATAACTCAAAATACATAATTTTTTTAGGGCCTAAATAGAAGTTTCTCTGATAAATGAATTAAAATGTTAGTAAAATAATTTCAGAGATCTTTTTTCCATGAACTAGGTACCTATTAACCTTCTTTGTGTCTTAGGTCGTCTAGATGATCAGTATGTTGTTAAATTTGTGAAGGATAAGCTTAAATCTATGCCTTGTAGGAATCAGGGATATGTTTTAGATGGATTCCCAGAGACCTATGACCAGGCAAAAGATCTTTTTAACTGTAAGTACTGCCGCTTTGGTTTTTATTGCTGCTAATATTGTCATTATCATTATTGTTCTCGGTGCCATAGTAGTTGAAGTGCATTAGCACTATAATGACTGCAGTGCAGGACACAAAACAAAGTTTCCATGTGATGCTTAAAATGTAAGAAGGATGGTAATGCACCTTATTTAATTTAAGCACAAGAGAGTTTTCAGACTATCTGTGCTGGCAAAGTACTAAGTAAATGTACAAATCTGGAAGATGCTTTCTTGTTCTGTCTTGGTCTACCCCACTCAAGCAAGCTCTAAGACAGAATTTCTTCATAATATTTCAGGGCTGCTGAATAAGGGGATCCAGCCAGTGCACTAATACATGTTTTGTGAGCAAGATTAGAGTGGGTGTATTAGATCAGCTACAGTAGATGTGACTTCAGAGGAGCTCTGCAACATAGATTTCAAATTGTGAGCAAGAACTGTCCATGCATTAAGATCAAGAATCATCTCCATCTGTAAATTACATTGTGACGTTTGATGGGGGAAAAAACCCCACAGTCTTGTTCAGCTTAATATGCTGGGTTGTAAATTATCATGCTCAGCTGATGCTGTTCAGGCAGTTTTACTGACTATTCGGAACAGCAGACGTCTAGTGGCAGAAACCATTTTAACTATACTACTGTAAACCATTTCTACTCACTGTTCTAAGCCCTGTCTCTGTTTTTGGCAGAATAATGTACTTGGCAGGAGGAGAGGGCAGGGTCAGGACAGCAGTTTTAAAATTGGACACATTTTATACTTGGGTATGCATGTGCATACTTCCTCTATATAGGCAAACAACTATTAGTGTCTCAAGGTAGAATTCTGTGGTGGCTGGCAGCATGAATTACTTACTGAATTCTCTAAACTGGTATCTAGGTTAGATTAATTTCCAACAATTAGTATTTGAATATAGACAAACTTGTGTTTGTACCGGGCACATTTTTAGCAAATATAATGATACTGTTGCTTCAAATGAAAATATCAATCATTTCTTACTTTTGTTTTAGTGGAAAGTGAAGATGGAGAAGAAGAAATTAAAGGCAAAATACCTAAATGTGATAAATTAATCACTCCTGGTAAGTTTGATAGATTTCTTTTTAAATAAAGAGAAGAGTTTTCAAGTCCTGCTGTGACCAACAAGAAGTTTAAAATATCAATCCATCTGTTCATATTTGATTTAACATAAAATAAAATTTGTGTAATGCTGCTGTCCTCTTATTTGAAAGTGAACAATTAATCAAAAGGAAGATTTTGTTTTGGTTTGTGGGTGTTTTATTCTTTTTTCTTTCTTTTTGTGAAAATGATATCAACGGTTGGCTGATAACAATAGTAGTGGCTGCCTTTGCTGTGATTACAGCAGCTATCAATGGAACAAAAATGAGCTCCTGAACTTGCTGTATTAAAAAAACATAAGTTTATCTTTAGTATGATATCTTGAAAGATGTTACCAAATTCATTTTAATGCATCAGTAAAGTTGGGAATTAAAATAGAGTGGTTTTCATCTATGCAGAAATAGCTTCATCCTAGTGGTTTTACTATTCTTGATTTCTTTAGAAGTTTTGATTAAATTCAAACAATACATTTGGCATATTTTGCATTACAAGATGTGTATGGTTAGATAGCATAAAGGTTGAATATCTCAAATGCTTAGTGTTTCAGTAAATGATAATTTACTGGCTTTAGTGGGAGTGAAGAAAATTCAGAACTTTCTGAAAAGTTCCTTAGTCCTTGCACTTACATGAAGGGGACAAAGGTTTCATTTAAAAGGCAGGCTTCTAACAGGTTTTTAACCATTTATTAATTGCTGATTTCTGAAGTAAATATTATTCATAAACAAACCCACTTTTAGCCACCATTTTAAAAGCGGAAATGCAAATGAATTATTATGATGGGCTGGAGAAGTACCACTTTCTCTCCCATAACAAGGACTTCAGGCATGGGATCTGTTTTAAGAAGATACTTTCTCAACTTTGGAGGAAACTTGTTTTAGAAAACAGAATGGTCCAGAAAGGATTTTTGTTGAGTTGGGGAGGCTTTCTTGGGTTTGTGGTTGGGTTTTTTTGAGGGTTGGGTTTGGGTGTTGTTTCTTTTTTTGTTTGGGTTGGGTTTTTTTTTAATTTTGGGGTTTTGTTTTGGGTTTGGGGTTTTTTTTGGGTGGGGGGTGTCTGTGCTTGATTCTGCAAATTTCTTTCTGATGTCAGAAAAATTACTTCCTGGCTTTGTTAAATTAACAGGTTTCAGTAGTATTGAGTAGGATATTAATAGAAATATCAGTATATATTTTGATAAATTATATGACACCATATTTAATAAATAAAAATTGATTGTTGAGTTAATAAAATACTACAAGATTCAGCCTAATGAAACTACAAATATGATATTCAGAATTGAAGAAAGGAGACAGGTTGCTTTTTTAATGGATCCTTGAAAGATTTCTGGTGTTTCTGTCTACCAATAGTACTACAAATAACATTGACACTAGATTTTATGGCATGTGGTGGCATAGTATCTTTAACATACGATTCAATTTCTTTTTTTTAAATTTACGTTAATTCAGCAGATACACCTTTGTTTGTGATATTAAAAATCACAATGCAGGGTAATGACTTTTGATGACTTGACAAGCGAGTTGCTGAATTTTCCAGTGTTACTTGCTGCTTTGGCTGCACAACTCATAAGTCTTTTTTTCCTTCTATACTTATTACGTGTATTGGTTGTATGACAGCTTTCTCTGAAAATTTGGACTACTTTGCATTGCTGTTCTGAAGATTTTTGTGCTGTTTATTGCAAGAATAGTCTTGTTGATAGTGCTAAGAAAGAATTTGGTGAAACTGGAATATGTAGTTTCTTTACACACGTCTCAGTATTGTTGGATTGCTCTAACTGGAGAAGTTGAGTATAAGCATTTGGTAATTAAATTGTCTATAAAGATTTATACAATTCACATCTATTTATGTTCAATTGTGGTTTAAAATTTATTATTAACAGAAAATAGGTAAGAAAGAAGAAAATAATATATAAGCACTGATAATGTATTCTTCTTCACAGAATTTGTTATTTCTTTGACTGCATCTGATAAATTCCTTATAAACAGAATAATAAATCTGCCAGAGAGTGTTGTTGCTGGAACTCATTATACCCAAGACCAGTTCCTCCAATCTCTGAATCTCTTCAGAGAGTTAAACACAGAAGATGAGACTGTTCTCAACTATTTTGACGAACTTGAAATACATCCTCAGTTTATTGGTATGAAATAATAAAATTAGTAGATAAAATATGAATAAAAAGGTTTTAGTTGTTACAAATTTAACACTTGTGAAAATCATATAGTTACTGTACATATATAAATACTTTTGATTAACATTGCAGAATACATACACAACAAGCATTTAATTATATACCTGCAAAAATATCTGTATACTCATAAGGATTCTGAATTATTCTCATACAGTTAATCTGTTTTAAAAAATAGGTTTTTTAATTGTTCATTTTTGTAGGCTAAATGATCAAAATAATTTTCTGACTTAGGTTACAGACCTCTGCACTGGCATCCTTCCAGGTTGGTGTAATAGTATATTTTCATGGACTTTCAATATCATAGTTGCTCATATTTTTTCTTTAGATTTATCCTCAGATGCCATGACAATATATGGGTAATCTGTAAATGATGAAGCATGAAAAAAAGCATTAAAAATTAAAGGTGGAAGGCTAGGACCAATTCTGTTTTGTACTAAACCTGTATATGAGAAAATTTGTCTACCCTACACACTATCTAGAAAATTGTGATTACTGGGAAATCTTGGCAAGATTACTATAATTTGATTATTCAAAAGCAGTGGAGATAGGGTGACAGCATTCTTAAGAAAAATGTTTTTGTGTTTGTTGGTTTTTGGGGATTTTTTTATTTTAGCGGGGGAGGGCGGGAAGAAAAGAAAGAACGAGGGAAAACCCTGCAATTAAAATCAAGCTGCTGATATTTGGAATGTATATTCGAGATGAGTTATGAGAAGTTAATTGTTGAACAGCCTCAGTCATAATTGATTTCCTAATTTTTTTTTATTTAATAAGTGTCATGGAGATTATCTTGAGAATAATACCATAAATGTGTTGTTAGGAACTGTAGCAGTGGAAAAAAAAAAGTGTGTGTGTGTAATCATTTTAGAATTGAGGTAATTCGGCTACAGAAAGTAAATGTAAGAAATGGTAAATATTAAGGTCTGGTGCCATCAGTTGGTCATATTATCTTAGACACTTCTGGTTATGCAAGTAGTAGCATTGTCCAAGACCATGATTTTTTTTTGTGAGGACTATAAAGTGTATACTCTATGATAGAATATTGCAGTGTTTTCTGCTAAGAATTATGCCCAAAGATTACTCTTAAACTCTAGCCCATTCCAAATAAGGAAACTCACTGGCCTATTAATTTTAATTATTGAGGTATCACAACTGTGACATTCAGTGACTTCCAGATGATTTTCACATTCTATTTATAGTATTGATTCTCATCTTCAAAGGAACAAGTATCTTTAGGTTCTGTTTATCTCAGGAACTGCCTCTTTACCTATATTTACATCACTGATTGTTACCCACCAAAGTATGCAAGCATATAGCTTTCTGTTGTAACATGGTAAAGACAGATTACAAAGGTAACTTCAGTGAGGAACCTTCAGCGCTGCAAGTATCCCTCCATTCTAGCTGAAGTTCCAGTTGGTTTATCAGATCCATATAATTAAGTAGCATCAGATTTAAGCAGAGAACCGACTGCTTTCTCAGTCATATTCTCAAGGAATTTAGTGAGGAATGGTTAAAAAATTGTCCTTGATTTGTTAAATATTGACTCAAATTAATCAAATCTTTCTTCCACCTTAATTTTTGAAATTTGTAACATATGGCTTTATGAATTGCTTTTATGATTATTATTTTTTCTGAGTCTGAAATATGATTAGTGCAAAGGAGTGGGCTTCAAGATTCTGGAAACCCTGCTTTGCTACAGTGACTCACTGCATGAAGTTATCTTGTGTCTTGTTTTTCTCATCTGCAAATTGGGGATGGTGACACAGGCGTGTTAGATCATCTACAAAAAGGCATGTTAAAATTATAACAGCAATTTCCTTCGAAGATCTTAATTTGTGAACTCCCTTTCTGGTGATCTTTCCTGTCAATTAGTGTCAGTGCTAACCTCATCTTTTATTTAAAAGGTATTTATTTTTGAGGACAAATGCAGTTAATTATAATTGCTGTAATATATGCATTGTAAACTTGCTTGGACATCTAAGAAAAAAATGCAGCCTTTGAGACCTCAAATCCAATGCTGAGAGAGTTCTTAGCAATACTTTCAATGACTAGAAAAGTGGTTTGCCCAGTAATTTTTATATCCAGGTGCAGCTAAAATTGAAGAAACACTGGACTGCTTGATGTAGAAAATGTATTATTCTTTTAATTTGGAATACTTCACGAATGTAATTCCTTATTTTTTGAAAGAAAAAGCTGTAAAAGAAATTTTATCATGTAGAATTATGTTAGCTTTCTCCTCAATTCATTAGCAGAGTTTGGACTTCAGGTCCAAATCACAAACACTTAAACTCGTGGAATAAGGGTGTTAGTATTGGACATCTATTTTGTGTCTGAATTAGTGAATAGGAAGAAATGGGAGCATGCTTTGCCAGTGGCTTTCAAAATAACTTCATAAAGCACAGGACTGTGGGGTAGGGACTACTGGCTTCTCATTTAAATTCTGTATTCTAGTTGTTCCGGTTTTTCCCCTTCCTCTGCTTGTTCTCCTTACCCATTTCTGTGCCTTTACATCTCCTGTCCCTTACCACTGAACAAACCCTTTATCTCTGTATTCTCTGGATACCTGAAAAGCCCACATTTCCTCTTTTCCATGCACATTTTTATACCCTTTCTGCCAGATGCCTCCCTACACTGAATGCATACAGAGCCCAGAAAGCCCTGGAGACTGTCCCCATTTTTCTGTGTTTTTTTTCCTTCTTTTTTTTGCAAGTTTAATACGTAAGTAGCCTTCACCAATTAAAAGGGAGAAGGAATGACATGAAAGAGAAGGTCTTGCTCAGTCTTTATGCTCCTACATGAAGCTACAAATTTGTTTTGTAGATAGAACACAGTAAGAGTTCAACTAGAGATAGGTCTGTGTATTTGTAAATCTGCATTAGTGAAAACTTTGCAGTTTGTTGCCAAATCCTAACAACTTATTGTGTAACCTGCGGGGAAGACAGGGTCAAAAGCTGATGGTTTTACTCATCTGGATAAGTTGACCTAAGATTGGTGACAGGAACATCTCTGATAGTGAATGACCGAATTTTCAAGTTTCAAAACCTAGGCAAGCTGCAACTGATAAACAGAATAGTTGTAAACATTATTTTAATACATTTCTCCCTTCCATCATCTTAAAAGGACAAACTATTTTAGCTGAAACTAGTAAAGAAAATCATATGTAGAAAACTTCATTCTGTGTAGCAAAAATTTGACATTTATAAGCAACTGAAAACAATGTCTTATACTTGGAAGTTCAAATAGCATGAACACCATATATTTTTAGGTCTTGCAGTTATTTACTGATGTCCATTGATAATTGACAAAAGTCGTCAAAAGTTCTCTCTTGTATTGTTTAAAAGATGTAGCCAAATTTGAAGATCCTGAGAACAGATTTATTGTAAAAGCGATCATCAAAGAAATTGGGGAACCTCGGAATTACGGTTTGACAGATGAAGAAAAGGAGGATTTGGAACGCAAAGCAGCTGAGGAACACCTTGTCAAAGAAGCTCAAGAAAAAGCTGAACAAGACCGTAAAGAAGCTGAGGAAAGGGCTGAAAGGATGGCAAATTGGGAAGAGTGGGTAGGTTAATCCATATTTTTGGGAAACCATTATTATTTATGTGTTTTAGATGGCTTCCAGCAATCTGTTATGTAAATACACTTGGAAAGTGTGGCATAAATTCTCTAGTTCCTTATATCATACTTTAGATCTGGGTTAGATTATGTTCACAGTGCATTTGAGGCTCAACCTAAAGAATATAGTCTATTTTTCATTACAGACATAGCTTTTTTGCATGTTGGTATCAGCATGTCTTTAAAATACTTTTATGATACTGCTGCTGTTGTTGCTATGCCAGACTCTTTTTATTTTACCATTTATAAACACCTATTATAATCAATGGTGTTTTTCCATAACCAGTCTTCTAGGACTTCTGCATTTTGCTCACTTTACTTCTAAGCAGCTGACCAAGTCTTAATTATCATGCCTTTCAAACAAGATTTTTAACTCAACACTGCTCAATGTTCCACTCTGTGTTGCAGAAAGGTTTCTAAGCCTGCAAGAGAAACACCTTTGAGAGCTGAGTCCTCAGTTCAGTGAGGACTACCTGATACAGTCTGAAGGATGCTTTTCGTTTGCTAATACTTTAATAAGTACTTGGTATTTAAGCTACCCGACCTCACAGGATTTGCACATGATGCTTTTTCCTTTTTTACTTTGCCACACCTATGGACATTTTAAGCAAATAACCTGAAATGCATGCTATTAGAATGTTCTCGTTCACACCTAAAGTCAGGTTGTTTCACCAGAAGGCAGTTCTACTGTTTTCTTCTACAGGTGTTTAAAACCAAACTGATCATTCCACAGAAAAATCCTTTTCTTACATTTCAATGCCCATACACATCTATGGGGAAATAAGACCCTGAAAGTACCCACTTTTAAAGAAGCATTTACATTGCTCTGATGTTGGCTTGTAAATAAGTTTTCTTTGTTATCTCTATGGTTATTTACAGGTTTGTTCAACATTAAATAGCATTTTGTACTCTGTAAACTTGTCTAACAGATTAGTAAGGGTAGTTAACACGTTTTTAGCTATATTCAATCCAAAGCCATCCAACTTTCAAGAGAGCAAACTGTTCATTATTTAAAGTCAAAGTAAGTGTTTAAATAAAATGGGTCCTTAAGTTTATCCTTTTAAATAGGCACATGCTCAGGAAATCTAAGCAACTATTCATTTGCCCTTGAGACTGTAGATTAGCTGCTGTCTCTGAGTAGTGACCAAAGACCACTTACAGGATTTATTCAATAGCACTCTTGGATTGAGTGAATAAGGTAAATATCTTTTCCAGATATTGGTATATCTGTTTTATCTGAACACTGCTTTCGTGTTATGCCTTGAGTATAGAAAAGCAGTCTTAAGAGCATCATCTGCTTGCTGTATCTATATATGACTCAGGCTACTGATGAATAAAATCAGTATATGAGAGAAGAGAGGACAATAAAATGTTTTTTGAGTAATCTCCTGGCTAAAACTACTGCAAGTATGCATGCTATTAAGAGCTATTAAATGGAAGAAAGAAAAACTCACAGCAGTTTTATTTCCCCATCCCTCCTACATTTTGAGTGTAATCGTATTTAATTTAACCTGATTTCAAGAATAAATTTAGCTGGTGTAAACAGATGTAATTCACTGTGGTTTTAGTTTATTTAACTCTCACCCCCCTCGAAAAATGACATAAATTAAAACAAAACAAAGCAAAGAAACCAAACGTAAAACAAACAAACAACAACCCAACACAATTATACTTATTTAGAGAGTCAGGGCTCTCTTCTGAATAAAAATATTCTCCTTCCCCTCAAGTTCAAAGAACCCTCAAGAAACTGTCTGCATTTGCAAAAGTACTAATTTTTGAAGTGATACAGTGTATTCCAAACATTTTGCCAAATATCTTATGGAAACAGAACCACTGGAAGACTTCAGAATATAAAGAGAGAAAAATAAAATCATTTTACTAAGGAGATTATTTCAGTTTTCATCATGCTCAATTCTTTGTCTTCAGTGTGCCGCGTGCTCTAAATTTAATAAGCAGTCCATAATTTTTCCTGACAAGTTGTGAGTTTTAAAGTTCTGTCCACAGCTTCTAACGCTATTTTTCTTCTAGGCCACCATTATTATTTAGTCAAGTGCTATTTGTTAAATGTTGTAAACCTTATTCTTTATGATTTTGTTCATTCTTTGTAGAATAAACATCTGGAGGAAGTGAAAAGACAAGAACAAGAGTTGTTGGAAGCCCAGTCCATTCCACTACGAAACTATTTAATGAAGAATGTCATGCCAACACTTATGCAAGGGATAAATGAATGCTGTAGGATCAGGCCAGATGATCCAGTTGATTTTCTGGTAAGGTGATTATATTTTTTTTCTCATATATGTTTGAAAAAGCTTACTGAAAATATTCACGTAGACCCAAAGACTCTCTGTTAACATAAGGACTTAAATTCTTTTTCCTCCACTGTTGTGATAACAATTAATTAACGGATAGTGTCTGCAATTCTGGTGAGCAGTAATTACTGTGAAAACTAAAAACCCAGTAACTACTCTTTGTGGGATCAATTCATACTGTGTATCAAGTACGAGCATAATCCAGTTCTGCTAAACAGCAACAGGACAAGAATCACTACCAGAATCTGTTTCTCTTTGGTGTGTGCGCTCTGCATGTCTTCGGTATCCTGCCAATTCTGCTGTGACAGAGGCCTGGAGAAAGGGGGACACCACTCTCCATCCTGCTTACACCCCTCTAGGCACATGTTACTGTCATGATGCATGAAAGCTCTTCAAGTAATTCCCTTCACAATACACAGATAAATTAATGAGTAAATCCTATAAGACATTTATAGAATAATTCCAGTTGCAAAGGACCTCAAGAAGTTATCTAGTTCGATGTTGCGCTGAAAGCAGGGTCAGCATTGCATTCAGACAAGAATTCAGATGCTGTAAAGTTACTGTGTACTGCTGTTCTTCCTGCACATCCCAAGAAAGTTATTAACAAGCTATCACTGTTTTAATGAAAAGAAACGCTTTACTAACCAAGCAAAAGCTTAAAATGAAAGCAACAGCGTGTGTGCCACTTTAAGCACTAAGCAATGTTTAATTGTTTTAACCTTTTTGCTTACTGATGAGTGACAACTACGCACTAGGCAATGTTTGTTTTAACCTTTTTTTCTTACTGACGAGTGACAACTACCTGTAGCTGTAGGAGCATGACAGCTTCCCTACTAGCTGCATAACTTTTAAAGATCTGTATTGCCTACTGTTCTGGGTCCAGAAATCAGGCCCTAGGGTACTCCCTAGGATTTTCCATGGAGTGACAAATACTGTGAAAATAGCTCACTTCCTTCTCCTTCCCATGATAGAGAGGGGCTCACTGCTACCAAGAGAGAATGAGGTGGATGATAATTTTGGATGGTATTTGTGGGGAAGAGGTTTCTCTGACATACCTGCCAGAAATTGCATTTTAGAGCCATTTAATACTTTCTGTGGTTTTGTTTAAAGCAATGTTATTCACTATATTTTTGTTATTTTGTGTATATTTTACACTTATTTTCAAGTCTCCAATTTTAACTTTGAAACTCTTCTGTTTATAGGCAGAGTATCTCTTCAAGAACAGTCCTGATATCGAATGAGATAAACATTAAATCCTAACAGCTGTCAAAACTATGAAGTAGAAAGGGAGAAAATTCCTAACACATTTTAAATAAAAATACTTAGTTTCTGAAATTATTTTTGTTTAGGCTTATTACGTAATCTCCATTTTTATTTCTCGTAATTTATTACTATGTTGTATTAGGTTTTTAATATTCCTTCTACAAAAGTACCATTTACTGCACATATTAATACATTTACACATCTGTATTTCATACGTCTATTTGAAATGGTGAACCGTAAGAATCCGTTCTCTCACCAAAATTTTCTTCCTGGATATTTTTCAGTTACACATTCTATTTAAGCAATAAATAGAATCAAATTGTCCTGATCTGTAGTGGATGTAGGCACCTACCGTGACAAAAACTTTTCCTAAATAATAATAATAAAAACAGATGTTTTCACTGAAAATGGAAATAAAAAGAAGCAGCAAGCTCTCTTATTTCCCCTCCCAGCTACCAAGAGGCAAAAAGTCATGCAACATAGTGTTCTTGTGCCGCACCGAAGACTGACTGGTAAACAGTTTCCCAGGATAGTTATGTCATAAAACCTGTCCTTTTCTTTGGAATCAAACAAATGGGTGTAGTTCTCATTTAATTCTCTTCATCATTCAATATTTGATACATGTTTTTTATAGATTCTTGAAGAATCTAGACTTTCCAGCACGTGGCTGTCATTCCCTCTCTTACCGACTTCATCTACCTTTCACAGAAACTGTACCTATGCTGACTGAGCTGAAACGGATTGCATACTTGGTGTAAAGCAAATACAGATTTTGTCAAAACAGAAAGCAAGGACTGTTTGGAAGAAGGGTGGGGGGGAAGAACTGAAAGAATGGTGATTCAGAAACATTTTACACTTATTTTACCTACTACTTTTAGTATTAGAATTTTAGATGTATTAATGCCCAATGTGCTCATTCAGATACAGTAACATTTTTACAGTCTTACGTGTTTTCACACAGTCACACAGCCAAGTCAGTGATGGTAGATGGGAACACAGTTCAGAACCATCATCTACCCTAAAGAAACAGGTTTTTGAGGCATCTAGATTTCCTCTATGCTGCCAGGCCAAGTTACCAATTATCATGAGGCAGTTGAAGATAAAATAATCGGTAACTTTAGAGAATTATTTTTAGTTTGAAAGTCCTATTTTTCAGAGTAAAGATGAAAATAGGACAGAAAAAAGGAGATAAAACAGGCGGGTTTTTTAGTGTAGAGTAATGCAGTTACTGTTCTAAGAAGAAAGTTTTGAGTTGACATGTAAACAGCGATTTCTTTTTTTTTCTTTAAATTTTTCTGAAACTTACGCAGCCTATTACAGCCAGAGCTTTCAAAAACTAGGAAAGAATCTCTTTGCTCTGTGCGGGGCATAAAAACCAAAATCAGCCGATTTGGAGGTACGAACAAAAGACGCGCACAGCGGCGCAGCGCCAGCTTTCACCTGAAACCCTTCGTTCTCCGGAGGAGCGGAGCGGGGGGTCGCAAACCCCGCCGTGCCTTCCCGGCGGCTCCCCGCCTGCGTTGGTTTCCATGGCAATGGAAAATCCGCGCTTTTCCTCGCTCGGAACCCCCCTCCCCCGCCGGTGCCCAGTTGGGCCCAGCCCTCCCCGGCCGGCTCAGCTCCGCCGGCCTCAGCCAGGCGCCGCCTCGCAGCCGTTAGCGCTTTGTTTTCAAACTCGGGCTCCCTCCCCCTCCCGGAACTACAGCTCCCAGGATGCTCCGCGGCCCCGCCGCCGCCTGAGCATGCGCGGGCGTGCCAGCGTGCGCGGCGTGCGGGGGTGGCCGCGCCGCTGCGTCAGGCTCCCCCCCCCCGGTCGAGAACGTTGCTGTGGTAGCGTCTGGGCGCCATGTTAGAAGGCCGGAGGGGAAGAGGAAAGTGAAGCGGCGGCGGCCGGGCCTTAGCGATCGGCTTTCTCCTCCCTCTAAGGCCTGACCCTGGCCCGTACCATGGTCAC